>JAMPIV010000732.1:0-172500 GCA_024509875.1 Oreohelix idahoensis | reverse complement strand
ACTCGTGACAGGTTCATGAGAATCCCGCGAAACTTACTGAACACAAAACTCTCTGACAATATTATTGAATGCCTATAAAAGATTGACGCTCCTCGAATAAATTCAGTTGAAAATTCAATGCGCAAGTATGCTCATCTCACTACAGAGCAACGACTCATCATCATTGAACGTTTACAGACTGGACAGTCACAAAGTGTAGTGGCCAGACAATTTAATGTGGTTAGAAGCCTCATTAGTCGCCTTTGGAGGCGATTTCAAGAAACACGCTCAGTGGCAGACCGGCCGCGCAGTGGAAGACCCAGAGTCACAACTCCTGCCGAAGACCGCTTCATACGGCTGCGTCACTTCAGGAATCGACTTGCATCTGCGTCCTCCACAGTCCAGTCAATGTCAGCAGCTCGTCGAATTTCAGATCAAACGGCCAGGAACCGGCTGCACGACTCTGGTCTTTGGGCTAGAAGATCCTACAGAGGTCCTGTTCTTACGGACCGGCATCGCCAGAACCGATTGCAGTGGGCGAACCAGCATCGTCAATGGACCGTCGGGAATGACTGGAGACGGGTTTGGTTTAGTGATAAATCATTTTTTGTGCTCCAGCGACACGATAGACGGAGAAGAGTTTACCGCAGAATCCATGAGCGCTACGCCCAGAACAGCGTTGATGAGGCTCCTCCACATGGTTGTGGAGGTGTACTGATGTGGGGGGCGATCAACTTCATGGGAAGAAGTGACCTGGTGCAAATTGAAGGACGCCTGAATGCCCAACGATACGTCACTGAAATTCTTCGTCCTCACGTCCTTCCACTTCTGGCTGCACGAGGGTCTTTTTTTCAGCAGGATAACGCTCGACCTAATGTGGCACAACTCACCACCCAGTTCCTTGCTGACAACAACGTCCAGAACATTCCGTGGCCAGCCATGTCATCAGACATGAACCCCATAGAACACTTATGGGATGAACTCGGCAGACGACTCCGCCAGCGAGACGTGTCTCCAGTCAATCTCCGACAGTTGTCTGTTGCACTGCGGGAAGAGTGGGCAGCCATCCCACAACAACATGATAGAGACCAGAGGAGGCCATACACCTTACTGAAACGGAGGCCTCAGTGGCAAAGAATAAAAGTCCAAACCAAATTTAATGAACATCATTTCGTTGCTAACATCTGATAGTTTCTTCATGCCAAGATTGAAACATTAATTCCGTAAAATAAAATTTTGGTACAAGTTTGAAATTTGGTGTCCATTACCACTTCAGTAATGTTGCGTTTCTTTTTTTGAACAGTATATATTACTACAACTGATGAACGGCACGCATCACAGAGGCTAGGTTTGGTGTTAGAATACTTATATCTACTGCTGTGTTTATTCCACTGTTGCATGGGTTAGTCCTTGCCACTGAACCATCATTTAGTATGATTCGGCCTGCTCTTTCAGTGTAGTCCAACAGTCTTTTTCCTGCTGGACCATAACTGTTATTATCCTATGCATCATGATGTTCATTTAAGTCACCTACCCATAATGTTTTTTTGTCTATGTGTGTGTTAAAAGTGGTTATGTCCTTGTCAGTTATATTGCCCTTGGGGCTATACATTTTAATTATTTTTAAGTTTTCTGATTTACTTCCTACTGTTACATTTATTTCTTCAATATTTTCTGTGCTGAATTTTTCCCAATTTATTATTTTGTAGTCTTCATATACTAAAAATACCTCACCTCCCTCCTGGTGTGTCATTTCTAAGTATTTTAAGTCCTTGGCAGTTCAGTTTCTGTTTATGATTCAGGAGGGTCTCATGTACTGCAAAGGTTAATTTTACCTCCTTATATTGTCCCACAAGAGACATCAAGTTCTTCCTGGCATCCCTACACTTCCACTGAACTAATTTAATAGATTTATGGTCTTTAGTATCCTTTTTATATGGTTAGCTTAGTTATGTTCTTGTTTTTATTTGATTCTTTGATAAGAGATCTATTTTGTTTTTGTTTTGCCGCGCATTCTCATGTATTCCACAAACTCCTCATTCCAAGTAACCATTTTACTCCGCACTCTTTCAACGAGATATGGAAGGAGTAGTTTGACTGTTTCCTTAATTTTTTCTTCCATATTTTCTTTGTTTTTCTGGTTTTTAAAAATATTGTTCTCTTGCCATTTTTTCCTCTGTCAAAAGGGCTCTTTCCATCTCAATTTGTTTTAGAATTTCTTCATTAGTCTCTTTTGTTTCTACTATTTTCTGAGGTCTCTTTCTATTGCCTGTTGAGCTGTTTTAATTTCTTTAGTACCTGCCTGGATTGGGTGAGGTTATGTTCAGTCTCTTCTATGGTGTTATCTTCTTTACTGTTGTTTATGTGTGTTTTACTTTCACCTTCTTTCTGTATTTTCTTCTTTATGTCTTTTACTTCTATGGTTATTTGTTTTATTTGTTTCTTAATGTTGTTTTCTTGGAAGTTATGGAGATCGTTGTTTGTTTTCTGTCTTTCTTTGATTTTCCAAATGCCAAACGAAGGTCCAATTACACTGGCTAACAAATAAAAAAAACATTTCTTTCTCTAACATTTCTATGTTTTTCTGGTCGATTTTAATGCGCTGTTTTTAAATCTGCAAACCGTTTTTCTCTATCAGGTCGGGATCTCTATAAATACGCAATTGAAGTTTTTTAACAACGCATATAGTATTACAACATCATTCGTACAAGAAATATAACAGTTATGTAGGCTTGAATTTCTTTGCAGTCGACTTTTGTCGGTGAAGGGCATGTGGTACATCGCGATGAAGCATCCAACAATAATCGGCAAGCATGGTCACACTCCACCGTCCTTGATAACGTGACTCCATTACGGCGATATCTTGATTGGAATCGTTCTCCATGTTCATCGCTGACTTCGCCAAGGTTGTCAGGGAAAAGGTCAAGATGCGAATCGAGCAAATGGATTTTGAGGGACATGTTACAGCCCTTAATTATGTATGCATCTATGCACTGCTTAACAATATGCACATAGTCGACAGATTTGTGATTTCCCAGAAAGTTATCGACGATCGATTTGAATGCCATCCATGCGCGAAGTTCACTATCATGTAACAAGTTCTCGAATTGTTTGTCGGCAATAACTGTCCTAATCTGAGGTCCTACAAAGATACCTTCCTTTATCTTTGCATCGCTAACATGCGGAAACTTTTCTCGAAGATAAGTGAAAGCTTTGCTCGTTTTATCTAACGCTTTTACGAAATTCTTCATGAGCCTCAACTTTATAAGTAACGGTGGTAAAATGATGCTGTCTTTGTTAACTAATGGCTCGTGTTTTACATTTTTATGCCCGAGATGCATACGATTCCTGATAGGCCACATCTTTCTTGCATGATGTTCCTGTCTGTTGCGGCTGTCCCATTCACATAGGAAGCAACACAATTTAGTATACCCAGTCTGCATGATGTGAGAATAGCAATGACCTTTAGGTCTCCACAAATCCGCCATTGGTAGTCATTGTACTTTATTTTGCCAAAAGTATAGCCTTATTGTCATAAGTTTCTTTCACATGAACAGAGTAGGTGACTGGACTTGATGAAAATAAATTTCCGTTATGCAATAACACCGTTTTTAGACTAGTCTTGGAAGAGTCGATGAAAAGTCGACATTCGTTGACTATGTGCTCATGACCGAGGTGCACCATTAGACCGTTTACATCTTTGCAATAGCAAATGTCATCATCCATCTCAAAGTATTGAACAAGTTCTCCGTGTCTATGACGAAATTTAGATATCGGAGTATTGGGCGCTAAAAGATTCCATTCTTTGAGTCGCGAACCGAGTAATTCCGCTTGTAATTTTGGTACGAACGAGATCACGTATTAGATCTGAAAGTTCCGAATGGTTAATTAAGTGAAAACGGATATTGTTCTGGTGGAACTGGGATCGGACACGTGATTTTGGATCATGAGGCACTGGTTTTTCGAAAAACCGATTCAATTATTTGGATAAACCTCAGACTTTATACGTAGTTTTAAAAGTTGATAACCATCGTGATAGAATAATATTGGTATCAAAACAGACAAGTAAAAACAATCAACAGGTAGCGTGTCGATATTTTGTCAGTTTTAACAAAATGCAATAATAACTGGCAACCTTCCAAAAAAAGGCCAAATCCGATCGTTTAAAATGCACTTCGGCGAATTTGTTTCGATAATCACCCAACCCTGCCAACGTAGACTTTTTGCCTGAACCAAGACCTTGCCCCCCCTGGTATTCTGCACAAGAAACTCGAAACAAACTGCAATAATTAGCCTTTCCATGCATTATTATTTGCACCTCATTCATCAAACTGTTCGATAATCGAAATTAAAAGTTGTTTCATATTGGCTTTAATTTTTTGTAATGGGTGTAAAACCACGTTTTTCCAACGATCCTGTGAACACGATCTGCGTAAACGCATCGTGCCCGCACAAAAACCTGTAACACGAGAACCAGATACAGCGCCGACAATTAATTACCACATCACGCAACTCTCAAATAGAACAAATAAAAGTCGGAATAATCGAGCTCCAGAATTATTAGTCAAATAACAAACAGTACAAACAACTATAATTGAAAATATAGCCCGTAACATAACTGTCATGCACTCCTATTATTTTAAAGCCAGTATAAAAAAAGTAATAATATATTTGCTCGCATATTGTCATTAATTTATTTAATAAGTTATTATTAGATAAAAATGAAACGGAATGCAAATATACGGTTTTCCCAAAAATTCATATTTTATTCATCAACATATCTTGAATAAAGAGAAAACCCCGAGTTGTAGATACGAGTATAAAAACGGATTTTTCAAATTTTGAAAATCAAAAAAAAAAAGAAAAAAAAAAAAATCCAGCGTGCAAGAAAATGGACCTAAGAACACTTATTTTCTTATAATCATATAGAAGAAAAATTGTTGTTTGTCATGTGTCATTTGTTATCCCATCTACCCCTGCGACAATGACCCCAGAATATTTATACTTTCCTCAAAGTATAAAAGCCAGGGAGGATTCCCCGAACAAATTATCAAGAATCAAAAATGTTGTTTTTTTTTTTTTTTGTTTCAATAAATTAAATAGGAGTTTATATGAAAAAGAAAAATACACAAAGAAACAAACGCCTACAAGACCAACAAAATAATTTACACTTTAGCAGTGTATTCCCCCGTATTATTTCCCGGCCATCTAAGATTGTGTAGCAAATTAAAAATTAAAAACACACCCTTCCGAAGTTTTATGTCTAAAATAATGAAACATCTGGCTCAGCAAAAAAATCCCTTGGTCCCTCCAGATAATAAGGAAAATGAAAAATTTCCGGTCCTAAAGTCCCCCCACTGCTGTCCCCCCAACATTAAGGAAGATATGAAGATAACAAACGCATTGGGGCGGGAAGGCCCCAAATTCTATGTTTTTTTAAGAGAAACCATATCCTATACGGCGATAAAATTGTAAAAAAATTCATTCAATAAAAACCTTAGAAAAATAAACATAAAGGGGGGTAGCGATAAAAGCTATATAAAACTGAAGCAACATTAAAAAAAAAACGGCAAACCACTAATTTATAGGATAAACAGATGCCGAGAATCCTGGGAAAAAAAAAAAAAAAAAAAAAAAAAAAAAGAAAAAAAAAAAAAAAAAAAGAAAAAAAAAAAAAAAAAAAAAAAAAAAAAAAAAAAAAAAAAAAAAAAAAAAAAAAAAAAAAAAAAAAAAAACAAAAAAAAAAAAAAAAAAAAAGTGTGGGTAATTGGATTTTTTCCCCCCGAGTTTTATGTGTCCATGAGGTAGAGGCGCGAAATGGCTTGCTGAAATGGAAAAGTGCATGAAATTTCCACCCCCCCCAAACCCATACGGGTTTTTGGTGTACAGACTACATGAAAAAACAATGGAAAAAAGAGTTAACACCATGCAAAACACGAAACCCCACAGCTTTTAAAGAAACCCAGGGAAAATGTGGGTACTCGTTTTGTGGCAGTATAAAAAAGGCCGTTGAAGGGACAAACACACATGTAACCTTTTGCTAGAAAGAAGTTTGCCAAAACGACTATGAACCTCTCTGAAAAGAAACGAGAACCGCCCAAACGACCATTGGTATGTTTGGAGACCGTAATGAGCGTCGCAAGACCATTATTGCCAAGAAAGGAAAAAATTGGCGGTCGGGCCACCACCAGCAAAAACTTAAAATTGTACCTGTGGTCTCAGTGGTAGAAACTGTACGGAAACCACACAGGGCTGGCAGTGCCCGGGATTAGAAAAACCCCTTCATCAGGGTTGTGGCCAACCAACCTGCGAGAGTTTAACTACTACCCCATACCCCCTTGTGATTCGCGAGAGCGATCTATTTCCTGATGGGTCCCCCCACCTAAGGTATCAATTTTTCCTTTTTTCATCTCCCGGCAAGACCCCAAAACAGCAAGAGTTAAAATCGTTAGAAAATTAATACGTGGTCAAGTCTCTTCTCCCTCCGGAAAGAAAAAAAAAAAAAACGAATGACATTCCAATACTGAAACGAAAAACCTGTCAGTAGGATACAGGGCTCATACTGCAAGAAACGACCCCATTAATTGTTTTTCCAAAACATAACTAAACTGCAAAACTTGACTCACAGACAATCTCAAATCCCGAAATCCAGCCACAGCGCCTGCCATATGGGCATAAGGCAACATGTGTCCCATAATGGAATCAAGACCTGCCAGAGGAAAGCTGTCCAGTTACCACAAGGACAAGATGCAGCATTAACATCAAAATATATCCTTGCTGTGAATTGTGACGTATTCGTGGAATTATTAGGGCGTACGGAGGGTGGGAAGGAGCCGGCTTTTGCAGATTGCTGTGTGTTACGGCAGCCCAAACAAAAAAACAACCGATTTTGGAGGTGGCAGTAATCAACAAATTTGTAGAGGATACAGTTTTTTTATCACCACCAACGCCCGCTTGCCTCTCTTCCACGACTTCCGTAGTGGGAAAATATAAAATACTGCGAATAAAAACAAATCTCGAGGAATGAGGTTATTTCTCTGTGATGCAATAGTTTTATTTTTTTTATTTATGCTGCCTCCAGTGCGGTATTTTCACAACACAAATAATAACCAAACTTGTCAGGGCTTCCTCCCACCATCAGTAGTAACTAAAACTGTTGGCGGGCCACACCGCAAGCCATTACGTCATGCAATCATCCTACATCAGCAGAAAACATTTGTGGGGACGAGTTGATGGCCGCCCTAACACCAGGCACAATGCCACCTAATAAGAAAAAAAACTGGCTGGGACGAGCGCTTTGAAGCAAGAGAGTCTACAGGAAAAATGTTCTCGCAGTCTAATCTGAGCATCACTCGAGATGCTGCACTTACACGTGATTGTGTGGGGAGACCTTTGAATTTCCCCCGGAAATTTTCCCTTCATGAAGAGAATCATTGTGCGTTTTTTCATGGCTGGAGTGCCGCTTCCCAACGCTTGTTTTTTGTTTTTGCCAAAGCCACCCTCCTGTGGACATAACCAGAAGTACTGAGGATCGTTGTGGGGAAATGAAATTTTTTTTTATTGGTTTGCATATTTTGGTTTTCTCCCCCTCCATTTTTTATTTCCCTTCACAGAAAACCAAATGAATTTTCAATAAAAACAATCAAATGTAACAACGTTTATTGACCAGCAATATGTGAATTCAAGAAAAATGAATAAAGATTACCAAAATATGTAAAAACTTGTTAAAACACGTTATATTCAACCATTTCACATTTCACAACCTCTGTTTTTTTCGATTCTTTTCCCGTGGGAATTATATTACGCAGGAGGTTGCGTTTTTAAATGTGCCTTCAGTACATAATTATAGTCCATATATATATATAAATTTAATATTATTATATATAAATATAATAAATATATATATTATTATACTTTATAATAATATAAATATATATAAATAATAAATATATATTAGAGACACACAGAGAGAGAAGAAAGAGATATAGAAAATAGGAGAGAGGAGAGAGAAAGATAATTAAACGATAGAGGGAAGGAAATGAAAAGAGGATAGACGAAACTCATAAGAGAAATCGAGTGGGATATAACGAAAGATAGATAGAGAGAGGAAGAGGAAAGAGATAATAGAGAGTAGAATATAAGATAGATAGAGAAGATGCCTCTCCTTACCGTCCCCCACCCGCTCAACCATCTCTCGCACTACTATCACTTTTTGCCCTCTCCCTCTCTTTCTCCAAAACCTCCCCCTTCTCTCCTTTCCCCATCTCTTCTCCTCTGCTTCAACCTCAATCTTTCCTCCTCTCTCCCTCTCACTCGCACCTCCACCCCCCCACCTATCCCCCCGATCAGAAAATCCCCCTAACCCATCCCCTGTTCCACACCACTAGATCTCCAAAACACACCGTTGACCCCCACCCTCCTCCCCCCATTCACATATTTTAAAATAACACACCTTTCCTTAATCCACCCACAACTCAGGCCCCAGTGTTAAATCGTAATGCAAAACACTTAAAATCTACAAATACGATCATATAATTTAGCAAAAACCACACGCCCCCTCGTGTGAAAAAAACCAACCCAAAAATAGTGAATTTAATCTTAGCTAATTGTCTTAGAACCCATAAACGACCCCACAGCACCCTGAAATAAAACCCATATGTGCCTCACTCCCCTCCCTCAGCAATGTTCGAAAGATAATGAAATTCTAAATTGATACCTGTTACAAACGTATTGGTAGGTTTATACATAACGAAGGATAGCATCCTCTCTCCCACCTCACACGTCACTTACTTCAAGTCCGTAATTGAAGCCGAAACCTCCAAACAGCCTGAAGCATTTAGTTGTTTTCATCGTTTTGCAACGGACATTATCCCATTAAATGCATAATGTAAATACCTTAGTATCTCCTTATCGCTTTTATCCATGTCCCCAGTGTCCCCACCTATTTGTATGCTTCTCGTAAGCCATCCTTTCCAAGCTCCACTCATGGCCCACGTACCCCTAACCTAAACCAGTACAGTAAAAAAGAAATACCAATTCCAATTCTTCCAGACTTAAAAGGATTATAATGATGTTTATTTTTTCCATTCCTGGCCCCGGCAGCCCACATCCGTTCTATTCCCGAACGTTTTTTTACCGAATCAATGGGACTGAAGAGTCCTGGGACCAAATATAACTGCCCCTGGATTTTGAAATGGGAGGTCCCTCAGACAGAGCTACCTCAAGTGCTGCAGTAACCTGTGCCTCCTTAACCCTCCACTTCTCACTGCTGGAGGTTTGGTATTTGGGTCAAAAAGGGATCCCAACTCTGATCCAGCAACGACCCACTTCCCTTTATCTCGCAGAGAAAGCCCCAATTCCTGATTTCCTCCACACAACACCTACAGACCCATCAAGTGGTATATAATACCACTATAAATTAATCATTAACCTTCAAAACAATGGAGGATACTTTATATACGCCTGATTTAATCTCAAAATTCTGCTTTTCCCATTGCCCCAATAAAAACAGAAAAAATCTGCACTCTCTTGCCAATGTCTCTAATTTAAAATGATCTTGCCTGGTAGTTTTTATCCAGAATCTCCCCTGACACCTACTTCACTACTTTCTCCATTTTTGGATACATTTTCAACCCCTGGGGTCACCTCCACCAATCGAAAAGCCTTTCTGGGCCTGAGCCCATCCATGAAACATCCTCCCTCTTGATAATTGGGCTCCCATGAAATGGTCAGTTCCTACAATCCTCATGTAGGGCTTGTCCCCGTTATTGGGAAGGGTTTTTAACCCCTCATATATAGTGCAATTGCCTGGGCCATCGAATAATAAAAAATGGATGGTAATCGGGAACAGCAATCCGAGGTGTTACGGCGGTCCTCGGGAACCGACAGAAATGGAAATTTCTGGGTGCTTCGATGGACTTCTAGTAATATGAAGTGATGACCAAGTTATTTAATATGCGTAATTCCCCAGTTTTATTAATAAGTACAAAGTCCCTCGGAGATTCTTTATCACTTTTTTGTTAGGATTCCGTAATACTTATTCTTTTGTGGTATATCAGATAATGTCCTGCTTTTAAAAACCCTTGTGTGTAACATTATGTGGCTGAAACAACAATGTTTTTTTTTTTCACATAATTAATATTCCCATCCGACCCCCTATGCCCCCTGACCTGGTAATATTTAGTCCCCCTCCTTTGTCTAATTGAATTATATTGGCCAGTTGTGGGAGATGCCAGCGTGTAAAAGACATAATCATCACTGGTCATGATCAGTTTGAATATTAACACATGTAACTAACTCAACTCCCGATACGACAGTTGATAAGACCGTGATTTTGACGACTCAAAAAATCTTTAATTAGTAAAATTTACAATACCATGGAGCAGACACCAATCTACATGGGAACAAAAGTCCACATCACATTCATGTACAGATCAGTAAGAGTTCTCATTATTTCATAAACACATGTTTTTTCACAATCTCTAATCTTAAGAGTTCAGGTTCAAGGTCAGTTCCTTTTTTAACGGCCCCCCCTATGTCCTTTTGCATATAAATTCAGAGGCTAACTAGACTTACTCCCCCCGTCGCTAGTTTATTTATACAATAGCCTTTTGCACTAGACTTAACTATCCTGGCTAGTTTTTTGCAATACACTTATTTATGCTAGGCCCTTACGTATACTGCTATTAGTCGTCCTAATCCGTTAACACTAGGCTTACGCTTGCCGCTAGCTGTAACAATATACTCCATCTATAAACTAGTCCCTTACACTATTGCTAGTACCGTAATGTTCCTTTGGCATACCCCGCCAGGAGCCTAAATACTATCCTCTGCCATAATTTTATGCAAACCTGCGTTTTTATTCATACGACGACGTTAACGTTTGGTTCAAGAAATACCACCTGCTCAATTGGCTTCCCAGCCACACAAATTAAAAAAAACACTTTCCAAGTGGTTATACCAAACACCAGTATAAAGTGGCAATGGCCACACATGCCATACGCTTGCCCGTTGGGGCTAAAGCCGACACGTCGAATGGCCTTGCAAAGGCATACGCGTCATGCATAGTGAATTATAAGCATACTACGTCGTTAATAAATATATTCAATTGCAGAGATGTTCCATGGGTGCAGCAATCCCGAGTGTGATCAAAACTCAAATGCATGCACACACAAGCAACAATCATCGACAACTCGGTCGATGAGAATATATCTCTATTCGATTGAGGTGGTTCCATGATACAGAGCCTTCGGATCGAGCTCAAATCCAAATGTCTTGTTAAGTGCATGAAACAATCCACAACATCATCCCCCTCAGCACTTCCAAACGTGACACTTGTGGCACGGATGATAGTGATGGAGAAGACGCTCTCGTCTTCCCGAAACAGATCAATATTAGTTACTACCTACTTATAAACTATCATAATCATTAAGTAGACACATTGCATTTTATAACATTAATAATAGCACTTGTCAACATGGTCACTAAAGAGTTAATTCAATTTCTTCTCGGAGAAGTTGCGCGATAAAAGATCTGCCAAGTTATTGTCTGATCCAGCAATAGGCAGAATCGTAAATGAAAATTCTTGAATTAACAGGTACCATCGATGTATTCTAGCGTTACGCATAGTTTCTAGCTGTTATGTAAGGTAAGAGGACTATGGTCTGTCATAATGTTAAAAGTGCGTGCCGATGAGATATCTTGACAGCTTCTCCAGGCACCAGACCATCGACAGGAGCTCACGTTCACCTGTCGCATACTTTTGTTCAGCCGGAGTCAGTTTCCTCGACACATAGAAACATGAATGGAGTGTTTCCTTGTAACATTGCAGCAAACAACCACCCATGGAGTAACTCGAGGCATCTGATTGAAGTATGATTGGAATACGTATATTCGGTAATAACAAAATTGGTGCATTACTAAATAATATCTTAATTGTTACCAAAGCGCTTTCGCAATCTTTGTCCCAACGTACCTTATTTAGGACTAACCTTTGGTCAACATGTGCGGACAAAGGTGTAGATTAGTTTTTTTTTTTAGCGAAATGCGGGATGAACTTATGGTAATAGTTTATCAAGCCTAGAAAAGGCTTCTAACTTGTTTCTTAGTTGAAGGGGTAGAAAATCTCTAGAATACTCTTTTGACTGTATTGTCCGTCAGGATACAGTTTGTGGTTTAACCTATTGCGGTGACCAAGAAAAGAAATTTCCTGACAACCTATTTTGGACCTTTGAAGGTCGCACAGTCAAACCATAGCATACGTAACGTAATGTAGAAGAGAGAAGTTAAACCATCAAAATGGTCTTCCCACGAGTCATGACATAGGCAGATGTCATGGATAAACGTCATGACATCTTTCCTATCGCCCAGAAGGCCGCGCATCATACGCACAAACGTCGCTGACGCATTCACCAACCCAAAACACATATAATTCCATTGGTAGAGACCAAATGGAGTTGTGAAAGCTGTGTAATGTTTGGCATTTTCGGCAAGAGGAATTTGCCAGTAGCCTTTTGAGAGATCTAGTTTGCTAAAGAACGTAGCATTAGATAATTCTGACAAAAGATCATCTAAAAGAGGCATATGCTCACCGTCTGTGATTGTAATTTTATTCAATCGCCTAAAATCAATACAAATACGTAAAGAATAATCCTTCTTTTTAACTATCACCATTGGGAATGCATATGGTGATTCCGAAGGAGATATCACACCTAAACGTATCATCTCTTTTAACTCCTTCTCTACCCTATCTTTGTGGTGTAAAGATATAGGATAGGGTCTGAGTTTGATAGGTTTATAATCAGTAAGAGTAATATCATGGGATATAAGCGATGTCTGACCTGGAAGGTCGGTGAGAACATCATTGAAAGAAATAAGAATATCCCGAACTTGATCTTGTTGTGACGAAGATAGTGAAGAAGAAATAGTCCACGTCCTTTCCAAGATTCCGAATTGAATGCAAAGAATGGTAGTTGGAATTGTAAAGGGATAGACCGAAGTAGTATCTTCTTCATGAACAAACTGCAAAAGAAGCAGTATGATGTGAAGAATCATCAATAGAGTTAATGACAGGAATTAATTCCTGTGGTCTTTCAACTGCTAATTTTAGCATGTTGACATGGAAGGTTTTGATTTTTCCTCTAACGTATACCGAGTAGCAAACATCTGTGACTTGTTTGATAAATACATCAAATGGACCTTGCCATGATATCAGTAATTTGTGTTATCGTTATTGAAAGGTAGCAACAACCAAACTTTTCCCCCTGGTTTGAAGGATCTTAATATTCTCTTTTGATTATGTAATAATTCTTGATCGTTGAGTGGCTGAATTTTATACTCTGGGATGCATAAGTGCACGCATCGATGATTCGTTGTCGGCGATCAATAACTAACTCGTAGCTGTTTCGAGTGGCAGTATCAATTGATGCTCCAATCAACAAATCCTTGAGTATCATCATTGGTCCGCGAGGATTCGAACCATAAACCAATTCGAACGGAGACCATCCCGTGCTCTCGTGAGGCACTTCACGAAAAACTGCGAAAGAGACAGGGCCGCCGGCAGAAGCGTGTCCCATTCACGAGGGCATTCCTCAGTTATCTTAGATAACATCTGTTTTAGAGTGCTATTGTAGCGCCCGCACACACCGTTTGATTAGGGCCTATACGCACTACAACACGCGTGCTCAACAGCTCATATGGATTCTAACTCCCTCACGATGTTGGAATTTGAGAAGTAAATTGTGATCCTTGATGACATTCTGACAATATATCCTCCGGAAAAGTCAATAACCGATTCGACAAAATATCGAAAATAATGCATCAGACACGGATGCAGTTGTGGATGGTTTTTCAATGGTATGGCCTTCTGGCCAACGCGTGCAAAGATCTACGCAAAGTTAAAATATAATGAAATCCATTATTTGAAACAATTGATAACGGGACCCACTATATACTACTGCAATCTTTTTGAAAGGTCTCTCAGGTACGTCTGTAATCTTGTAAGGGTGCCGTTATGGAACCTGCCCCTCCCCCCCCTTACGTGCTATACCTTTGGCATGTTGTACATGATTTGCAGTATAATAACTTTTGTATCTTTATTAACCCCAGGCCAATAAAATTGTGACGTAACACGAAACAATGTTCTTTTGATCCCCATATGCCCTGCCATAGGGGAGTCATGACCTGTTTGTAGGACCAAATGGTCTGTATTCTTTAGGTACTATCACTTGATGTATATATTGTTTTGCCATCATCATGATATCTAGTGAGTATTGATTTCTTTATCTTGAACCATTGTTTAGCCCCTCTTTGTATTTAATTTGTTTTTTGTTCTGCTCGGCTAAACAATCCTTGTAAAGTTGGGTCACTCTTCTGTTTTTTTTTTCTGCAAAAAAACAGAAGGTGTAACAGTGCCAACTTGAAGACATAATTGTATCTATATATAGGAAGAGAGTGGTGTAGCCATGTCCGTAGCTAACTGTTTATGCTCTCGTTACAACAGCATTTGCCACCTGTGGGGTGAGATTCAAACCCACATTGCAATCTCCTCAGGAGTGCAATCTTTAACTCCTGGTAATGTTTCCTATTATAATTTTCAGTTTATGGGTGCTCTCAAGCCGCAGGCATAGACAGTGCCTGTGTAAAAAGGAAGTATCAATGTATACTCGTGCCACAGGGAAAAGTTTCTATTATTCCCATGTGACACACTTAACTGATTTGCCTGTAAAAGCAGAGGGCTCGATAAGCGAGTGCTTTATTGCCTATCGTTGAAGGACCCAGTGTCCCCGCAAAAAACTCTCACTACCTTACCATCCAATATTCCGGGATGAAATGTAAGATATAACCGAACATTTACACATGCCGACATTTGTAGGCATACAATGACCACAATCCAGTGTAATTGTAGACTTTAATCTGTTCTTTTCTTTCGACTGACACTCATAACAATGTATCATTCATTACCATACATGCGTTCGCATGATCATTATCATTATTTACCTCCATTACCTTTTCTCCTTTTTTGAACACTGCAATTATTTGCATGTCTGTGTTTATTTTTGTCTCTCGACGGAGATCTGGCATTACCTTTGTTATTATTGACTGACTTTTTATTGCTATAATAAAAATCAGTAGAGTCACCCTTCCTGGCAACTCTACCATAAGATGGTCTTTGCTTCTAGTATCCTTTTTGATGTGACCCATCATAATCCCTGCCGCTGTGATACCCACAATCATGAGGTGAATAGCCTCTATAACCTCGTCGATATGAAGTCGAAGGAGAGCGATGACGACGGAAGTTATAAAAACCTCTGTCGGATTGATAATAAAATCTGAACGACAACGTCCATCAAAGCTCTTCGATCGAGGTCTCTGATCATGTTGTGTGCCGCGCACACATGCATAGGATCTCGAATAGTCCGATCTATGAAGATCTTTATTCTGATGTGGCGGTTTGATACTGTCTTCCGAGTTTTTCATACTCATCGATAGAATTAGGATGTCCCTTTTTTCACTTGTAAAAATGCTTCTAATTCAGTGCTGCATGCGGATAAAACTTTATCTCGCAGCATGAGATCTATAACACCTTCATATGTTTTTATTTATACCAGATAGATCAATCCAAATCATCTGCTAAGGAAATGTTTTAATAGAATGCAATGAATTCAATTCACCAAAATCTGCATCCTTGCTTGGCTTAGCCGCATGAAAGCGATCTCTGAATCCAGACTGAGTTAACTGGAAACGTCTTAGTAATACCTCTTTTACGACATCGAATTCGCTTCTGCTCTTTTTCATCAAGACTCATGAAACATTTAAGTGAGTCACCAGTCAAAAAAAATCAAGTAAAAGACTGCTCCATCTTTCCTTTGGGTATGTTCAGAGCTGTGACCTTGATGATGAATCTAGATAATGAAAGAGTCAACACAATCGCGAGTTTGGTCAAAAATGTTGGCATTTTTTTAACTTAGGATAGAAAATATTTGTACCAGCCGCAGTCTTAGTCTGTTCAGACTGCACTTTAGCTAATTCTAAAGATTTTTCTTTTTCTGCATGAAGTTTTAAAGCTTCCATTTCCATGGCATTTTTATGGGCCTGATCTAGTTGCATCAGTTCCATTCTCCTTAATTCCATTTTCTCCTTTTCTAATGCCATTTTTCCTTCTCGAATTCTCTGTCTTTCTCTTGTTGAGCTAATTCTTTATCACGTTGAGCTATAGTCAATCGTTCTAATTCCAATTTCATGGATATTTCTTTATCCTTCTGAGCCATCTCTTTTTCTTTCATTTCCCTCTCTTGGGTTAATTCAAACCTCCTAGGCTCATCAGCTCGTTTAGTCGCTCCGCGCTGTTCCATTCTTTCCAGACGCGATAAATATTCATCATATTTCGTATCTGCAAAACTTTGTAGTTCCGCTCCTGATTTTCCATAACTTTTTCCAATATCAATGAATTCCTGTAGTGTAGACATGATAATAGGTTTCTGAGTACCTTCAATAGTCTATAATATACACTAGGTTTATGGAACTCACTATATTATGTACATGAATATATTAATCAATAACAAACAAGTTCGGAGAACATGTGACAAAGACAGTGAAAACAATCAAATGAGTTACAATGAAATGATTTTTCAGTTATACGACAACAATTTATACTTATAAAGTAAATAAAAGAGACTTATAAACAGTAATCAGTAAAAGTAAGAAAAGAATTTACATCACAAAAATATAACAAGACAAGTCGTCTTAAACGAACGTGTAGACAAAGAAGTTTTAGAAAACACACGAAAACAATTGTCAACAGTACTAATATTAGGTTACGTAAATAAAGAGGACGTAATTCACTTGACGAAACTGCTAAGTACACAAAATATGGTTATATTGTGAACTGAAGAAACATTTATATCCTGACTCAAAAGAAAAAATATAATCAGTCAGATCCTCAGTCAGCAAATATAAGCATGCAAATCTAATAGAAGTTAACATTCACTGAAGTTTTCCTGGGAAAACTCCAGTCAATATTAAACACGACGAATATACAAATATACGTATAAACATGAATGGGGAAACACAGATGATAGTAAAAAGTAAGCAAAGTGATGATGAACTGTAGACCAAAGCTAATGCGAGGACAGTATGATAATGTTCAAGCGCTTAAGTAAAATCAAGAACTTATCTGTTTAGCTGTCCCTCTGAGAAATACATGAGTGCATGTAATTCTAATCCTCGTTCCGAACCGTGTCTTCAAGAGCTGTAGTCCATTGATGGAAGACCTTGACCTTCGCAGTATGGCAACCGTTTGAAAGTATTTCTTCGGTCTTCGAACGTAGTTTCTTCAATCGATCTGAGTCGCAGCCTCAGATGAATTTGATGAAGATATACATTCTCCACTGGTTCAAGTTCTCGAGTGGAAAATTACCGTTCTATCTGCGTGAATCAGTTTCTTTGGTGAAAGAAAATTCGGATTCTCTCAGGCAAAGTTGTCTGCTAACTTTGACGGCATCGATATAGTGACGTCACTTTCTGACATGCGCATTTCAGTTGCCAGTTAGGCTTGAATGAATGATTTTACCTTCAAAACGTTCATCATCAGTTTAACTTTCTTCGATACTTGAAGGGGGGAATCCAGTATTCACGAAATCCAGACACTTTCTGACACCAGTATGTTACGGCGGCTCGCAACCCCAGTATGTTATGGGTTCTTCGATGACTTCTAGTATTTGAGGATGACCAAGTTATTATATGCGTATTCAGTTTATAGAGTCAAAGTCCCTCGGGTTCTTATCACTTTTGTAGGATTCCGTAATACTGTTCGTTGGTATCGATAATGTCTGCTTTAACCCCTGTGGTACATTATGTGCTGAACATGTTTCATATTAAATAGTCGACCCTTGACTGACCTGTATTAGTCTCTTGTCTTATTGATTATATTGGCAGTGTGAGATGCAGCGTGTTAAGACATTAATCATCACTGGTCATGATCAGTTGAATATTAACAGCATGTAACTCAACTCCGAATACGACAGTTGATAAGACCGTGATTTTGACGACTCAAAATCTTTAATTAGTAATTTCATACCATGAGCAGACACCAACTACATGGGAACAAAAGTCACATCACATTCATGTACGATCTGTAAGAGTTCTCATTATTTCATAAACACATGTTCACAATCTCTATCTAGAGTTCTGGTTCAAGGTCAGTTCCTTTTAACGGCCAATGTCCTTTGGCATAAATTCAGAGGCTAACTAGACTTACTCCCGTCGCTAGTTTATACAATAGCCTTTTGCACTAGACTTAACTATCCTGCTAGTTTTGCAATACACTTATTATGCTAGGCTTACGTATACTGCTAGTCGTCTAATCCGTTACACTAGGCTTACGCTTGCCGCTAGCTGTACAATATCCATCTATACTAGTCTTACACTATTGCTAGTACCGTAATGTTCCTTTGGCATACCCCGCCAGGCTAATCTGCCATAATTTTGCAAACTGCGTTATTCATACGACGACTTACGTTTGGTTCAAGAAATACACTGCTCAATTGGCTTCCCAGCCACACAATTAAAAAAAACACTTTCCAAGTGGTTATACCACACAGTATAAGTGGCAATGGCCACACATGCCATACGCTGCCGTTGGGGCCGAAGCCCACACGTCGAATGACCTTACAAAGACATACGCGTCATGCATAGTGATATGCATACTACGTCGTTAATATATATTCAATTGCGATGTTCCATGGTGCAGCAATCCGAGTGTGATCAAAACTCAAATGCATGCACACATGCAACTATCATCGACATCGGTCGATGAGATATATCTCTATTCGATTGAGGTGTTCCATGATACAGCCATTCGGATCGAGCTCAAATCCAAATGTCTGTAAGCATGAAACAATCCTCAACACCGAGCATATTGGCTAAATGAAATGAAGAAATACAAATGCAGAATGAGTGGTAGGGGAGAGAAGAGGAGAGATAGATAAAAAGAAGGGCAGGAAAGAGAAAGCTCAGAAAGAAAGCAGATCGCATCTCGGTGAAAAATGTGCGTTTAGGAACTGGACTTGTCGAAGTGCCAATCAAAGTGAAGCCATTATACATACTCCTCAATTAGGAAATAACTATACCTTTCCCACTAGTTGGGGTGTTCTAAGGCGATGGAGATAAGCTCTCTCTGTAGGGACTACGTACGAAACCAATACGCTGCCAACCGCCTTTGACTTGCGGCGATAATAGCAAGTGAAGGAGATCTAGCATGTGCTTGGACAATTTCTCTCGCAGATTGATCTGGCAATGACGTCTAGAAGAAACCGAATAACTATTGCGGGGGTGGGTCAAAGACATGGCGATGGAAACAGTCTGTATATGCTGTGGTGATCGGTAATTGCAGGTAGCTACAATGGATTATGTTATAATATGTGGGGTGGAAAGCAGGTACAGGAAATTACCAATCTGCCGCTGGAAAGAAACAAGTTATCAATATCCTTTTAATAACACGTATAGAACTCTCGCAAATACAAATAAAACAAACTCTCGCTTTTTTTCCTCCCATTCTACTGTTGTGTTGGCTCGCAGGTATTTGGCTTCCGAGCAAAGTCCTGCCCTCTTATCGATTAAAAGTCTTCAGCCGCTCGCTCGGTGCGTGCGACATAAGCTGGCGTATAGGTGTAGCAGTGTTTACATTTTAGGTTAAGGCCTAGAGCCTAATTATTCCACAAACAAAGTTTACGAACAAGATAGTAATGTTTGAAAAAAAATATAAAACTACTTCACACATCCCAAGGTAACTGAAAGTTGCCCTATTGATAAGTATTCAAGCAAGTAATCAAACCAGATTAATCACAAAGTTCGCAATGCTCTTTCCCTCAGTATTTACAAAATAGCAACACTCTTTAATGTACTCGTAATTACTATATACAAACCAAGTGAAACATAGTGGTAATATTTACCGCCTTGGCAGCTACTAAAATAATATGATACACAGATTTCCATATTCCGTCTTAAGAAAAACACTCTTACATTAACACCTAAGTGATTTGGACTGGCAGCGCAATTAATAAAATTCAGAGTTTCCCAGTCACGAGATTTTTCTGATCTTAATGAAAAATGTATAGATGTATTTAAAATGGAACAGACTAACGAGGGATCTCTACTCTATATTATTAAGTTAAACACCTAGCAACCTATTCCACTGCATTAATTGAGTAAGTGTGCTTATCGAAAATTGAATATTCCTAAACGCAATACAACTGTTATTTGCTCTGGTGTAGAATATCACTTTGTAAGGTAGCAGAATTCTCAGGAGACAATGGCCAAGAGTGATAGGGACGCCTAGTTTATATTGTTGGATAAAGTCTGCAGGTGTTCAAGCATGGTCTTGCACATGCACTGATGGCAGCGCAACCATGGCGTACAGACCTAGGGAGTTGTCTCCCTAGTGTCTCTTAAAAAAGAGAATTGCGACACTCTGGCAATCATTCGAAACTCCACAGTTCACGATTCTAGACGCACTCAACATACGAAGGGTGACTGACGCTTTCTTGTGTGTTCAGTTTCTCAGATAAAAGAACCACGGAACTTTGCCACTAAACACAAGAAAGGATAAATGCAAAGACCTTTAGCTTGGTGCCGATGCCCACGTGCAAATGAGTGGAATTTAACCTGTCCAATGTAAGAGTGACATGACTACACCAAGAAAAAAGCTGTAAGAGCTATTACAAAGATAAAATGGGAGGAGATAAAATAGAGAATAAAACAGAAGCGGACCACTCAGCTAAAATGACAGCGATTCACTTTCAATTTACGACAATGTGCATGTTCTCCATTTTTTAGAGGTAATGTTGTATACGTTACTTGTATCTGGTCTTAGTTAGATTTTAGATTACATTTTCTTTGTGTGTTTGGCCGCTTGTGCTATGTTCCCTTGAACAAGGCAATCTTCCATTGATTTTCTTTTTTCTTCTACATCTTTTTTATAAGCTGCCGCAACGTTAGTCTGAATTGGTCTAATGAATTAAGGAATTGTCTTAATTCATCAATGTTTTTATGTAACATTTCTGTCCATGTAACATTTTGATTTTGAATTTTAATATTTCAATTTTCTCATGTACTTTTCCTTGGGTTTTAATTTACTTTCTTGATCTGTTCCTCTCTATTAGGTCTTCATGTTCTGCTTTTTTGTTCAGCTATTTTGTCGATATCGTTTTTTACTTCTTGTTGGACATTGTTTATGGATTCTAACATTTCTTCTGATTTTTTTATTGTCTTTTCTATTTGTCTTGTCTTGTATCCCCTTCTGGTATGTAGGCATTGCTTTTTTTGTTTCCTTAGTGTGCATTGGAGTACCTGAACAACATATTTGTTGTGAGGCATTATGAGAGAATATTTGTGAGTTTTGAGAAGTTCTTTTTGCCTTCTGTTGCTCTAGTGCGATTTAAAATGGTATATTTTGTTGAGCTGACTGTTTCAGTGCTCTTTTGGCTGCTTGATAAACTTGGTAACCAAGATATCTTGCGCTGTGGTTGCCTTGGCAATTTGCAACTTTATGTTCCTATTGGCACTTTTGTAGTTTTCATCGTCCTTGACCTTTACACATTGTGCACAAGCATGTCGTCCTTCATAGTAAGTGCAGTTGACGTATCTTCTTCATGTGGAATTGAAAGTTTAATTAACTGACATTTTGAGCATTAAATAACTGGGGGAATGTAGATCTATGTGCGTGTTATTGTGACATTTACATTTTCGTAATTTATTCTCATCACATTTATTATCTATTATTTCGGCATATTTAACGCACATAAATTCGTGCAAATCCTCTACTCAGAATTGGTATCATGTTGTTCCTACTAGCATTGTTGACGTTTCATCCTTCGATGCATGACAGGGCAAGACAAATGCCACTCCCATATAGATTAATTTAATCACTAAATATGATAATACCACATTGACTCCAGGCAAATCCGATCAAAAAGTTTGTTCAAGATTGCATTATCACTTCCCATCCGACAGTAGAATGGACTTGCAATATGGGTTTAATTGTATAGACCACGAATTGTCTAGACAGGCATCGGATTGCGACAAGACATGTGATAAAAGAAATCGCAGAAACTGATAAACTAAGTAATCATACATCATAACTACTTGTGATAGCTGATTATCGATAAACGCAGTCTTGGAAGACATTTTGAAGAGTGCGCGGGAAGTGTGATATAAGTGAACGTTGACAACACTTTACGGAAATAACAAGTCCATATGTGGATATTCCATAAGCACCACTCTATCGTAACATGTACTTTGAATGCTACTGATTTGGCAATTCGAGTTGTCATATACAATCGCTCTGATTGGGAGTAGACTAGTAGTAAACAACAGGATTGCGTGGGTGAAGTCAGATATATAATTGTTTCCGAATTTTAATTAACTAAGAAGAATATTATTTTCTTACGTCGAATGTCATAGAATAAATAGTTACTTATGTTACATCTTCGTTCCTGCAACAGTATGTTCATTTACCTTTTTTACAGCAATATTTTTGTATGATTCTTGAATAATGGTTTATTGTTAACTTTTTGCAAGTATTGATTTATTGATTGTTGATTTTTCTACCGTATTAGGTGTGTTATTATTCCCAATTGCTTAAGGTTGTTTGTAACTGTCAAACATCGAATGTTCAATACACATTTGTTGTAACCGTTAGAGTGGTTAAGATTTAAATCTCGTTAGAAGTATTTCCTATGGGATTCATTGTTATGAAGGATACTAACTGATTTTATGGTTGTAGTCTAAGGGGAATAATCGACAGAACGAAAAGAAGGGGTCAAGAGTAATGTTTACATCCATTGATTGCTGGTTGTCCGGCCTTGGTCGAGAATTCTAATGTTGTGCTTTTGTTTGGTTTTGTGTGAGCTCGGCTACGTGATCGTACGCACGAGGAAGTTATGAACGGGTGAGTTGTTTGTGAGACAAAGTGTTCTGGAGTGTTTTATCATAGTTGTGATTGTAAATCGTTGTTTTAGACTACGTCAGTCAGATCCTAGACGCGATAGCGTTAACAGCAAGTTTTGCTTTGAGTTGTGATAGTGTTAGACGTGGCAGCGAATGGGAGTTACATCGGGTCGATAAGCCAATAAATATTTTGGTTGTTTTCTGGGGTGACAGTAAAGCGACTATCGCCCAGACGCCCATGTGCATTTCTTTCCACACTTGCATACAACAGTTTGTCATTTATTTCTGAGGACAAGATGCCAGTGTTGCCAGTGAGAGAAAATGTGTATATTTCGAAACAAATCAGGCATGTTGAACATTAGTAGCCTAATACAAGTAGTGCAATACAGTAGACAAGCTGAAAGGCTAGCGAGTAGAAGATAGAATTGGTAAATTGTCATCACTGGCGGTGAGGCCAATTTCTTTAAGATACACCAAGTAGAACGAGCAAATAAGTCAGCACATAAGAGAGACAATGTTACATATGATGTAACATAGATGGCAGATACAATTTTGACAACAGTGGTTCTCAAGCTGTGACAACAATAACCACTAGAGACAGTTGTAAAGATATAAAGCAAGAAAGGAAGTGTAGCCTTGTCATGATAGAAAGAAGGGAAAAATGGGCAACCAAACAAACGCGGCATAGCTCTCTTGTTGACGAACCAGTTTTTACAATGGCGATCTGCGGAGGAAGGGACAGTATGTTAGTATACAATGGATTCGTGTGTCGTACAGGTGAATGGAGCTGCAGAAAGTAACGACAGTGATTTCGTTCTTTGAGGAATAAGAGAAGCTATATTCATTTCAAAGTAATAGCTGCTGTGTGCCTTATTTTGGGAGAAAATTGAAGGTAAAGGCGTCAGCATGATGACAATCGTCTTTCACAAAAAAAAAAAAAAAAAAAATCTGGTTGTAGTAAGATCCCTTATATATCCGATCAAATAGATAAAATATTATTGCTTACAAAGTCAAATATTATAGAGAGTTGTATTGAACATCGTCACCCTCGCCCGCAGTCGTGTTGGTTTTAACACGGAGTAACGCAAAAGTGACGATACCAAACTGTTAGCTTTTCCCTTCCCAGTAATACAAATTAAAACTAACATAAACGCCGTTTAGCAGACAACAATACATGTTCGTTTTAAAAATGAGTGATATAAAAAACGTAGGAAAGAGAGAGAGAACGGAAGAATGCCTTGAGACACATTGGTTTTTGAATCTAGTAATAGGACGACACGCGGTAGTGTGACGTCCCAACACTTGCTTAGTCTAACACGCGAATGAA
This sequence comes from Oreohelix idahoensis, assembly GCA_024509875.1. Lineage (NCBI taxonomy): Eukaryota > Metazoa > Mollusca > Gastropoda > Stylommatophora > Oreohelicidae > Oreohelix > Oreohelix idahoensis. The sequence continues at coordinate 148,250 of JAMPIV010000732.1, read as the reverse complement.
TGGTTGAAAGTTAAAGTTTGAATAAAGTATCGGTCTGTGTTATAACATGCGAGGAAAAATACCACCACCGCGTCCCCTTTCTATAGTGCAAATTTAAACCTACGACACAGTTTTGCGTTTAGGCAAAACGCGTGTTTGAATTTTTTTTTAAAGCAAGCGAGAGAGAGAAAAATTGAGAAGGGTATCGCTATAGTGGTAACAGAAACCTAAATGAAATCTTGTAATGAATAATAAAATAAAAGCAAGGACAGTTGACAAATAAAAGGATAATATTCGTTTAGTAGAAAACAATACTACCCAAAATGTTAAAATATCTTACAGTAGAGAGAAGACATAGAGAGACGAACATAGGGGCATCCTCACTCATTCTGCCAGTATTGGGAAAGGGAAAGGGGTGTTCCAAAATTTGAAAGTGTACTTTATTTTAGAAAAAAAAGCAGAAGAGGGCATAACATAATCTGATTGGCTAGGGTAGAATAGACTAATATTTGGAATAAAAACGTTTTGAAGCATGTGTTGGACGCCACTTGAATATACAATTTCCTAAGTAGAAGTTAACATCAGAAGCAAGGATTTCGTGAGACAGTACCTTCGCTGTTCTGTATCAGCGGCGATCTGAATGTGTCCATAGACCGCTGGTTAACATACTTATTGTGAAATAGTTCATTGATGCGGTAAGATAAACATTTATATAACCATTATTATTATTGAAATGTATTTGTATTATTGAATGTGTAGGTATATTAGATGGGCCGAGGCATACCAAGAAAAGCGCCAAACTCAAAACTTTGTGTCATGCCACAAATGATATTAGGAAAGATTATCACTTTGTATTAAAGCCCGACATGCTTACTTAGACTTTAGGAGAAAATAAAAATACATAAAAGAGGAAATTGATGTATATTATTATGTTGTAAGAAAAGAAAACCACTGGCCGTCTTCATAAAGTCACCGTGTTTGCACATGACTTATATAATTAACTATAATTTTTCCTATGACAGGGAATGTATCAAACGAATGTTTGAAGATTACATGATGATGAATAGAGCACCCAAACAGATAGGAACGATAGCTATTTATTTAGCAACTTCACTGATCTTGAACTGATGATAAGGTTAAATTGTTTAGAGATGGAGATAGGTGTATGATGTACTGAGGAGGCCTTAATCCTCTGATTTCAGGGTTCCATCGTGAAACCAACAGTGAGCCACGTACTAAATACATACTACTGGAGCTACAAGCTCGGGGAAAAAGTTTCCTGTTTGCCATAATTTCGAAGAGTTCTGCATCATTATTCATACGTTGCAGTCGGGAAGAAGGTGGTTGTGAGCAGGACATCACCGTGTGCCAAGAAATAAGTTAAGCCCACATTGTCTAAGGGCCTGTGTTAGTTCATACTCTCCATCAATTATATATCATTCAGTTTTATTGGCATGATGACAACGCTCGTTCCTCCTAAGCGTGTCCATTCATCGGAGTAGGATTCATCAGAACATTTCCTGACATTAACATTTTAGATTAATAATACAAACACAGTTGTGGTTTTAACCTAATTTGATGTACATACATTTCCATATATTTTGAGTGTTAAATAGTCCTGTATCCCAGCAATTGAGATACAGGCAAAATAAAATGTAAAAAGATTTTCATTCTAAATTTACCCAGTGACTTGTTTAATTACTTTTATTGAGTTATAGGTGTAGTTGTTGTCATTTAATTAACATTACATTGCATTTTACCCTAGACAACTAGCCAGATAACATACAGATACCATAACAACTAATAAGGATCAAAATATATAGCAGATTGAGGTCGTAGGGAGGTAGCAGACAGGTCCCCCGAGAACAGCTTCTTCAACATTTAGACTCAGGGGCTTGCATAGCTGACCTCACATCTGTAGACATTTAATACTTAACATTTTAACAACTGAGCAAGAATCAAACGAGACGGTGTAAGGAACATTCCAGATAAAGATTTGTAATAAATCGCGCCTTATATGGACAGTAATAACAACCTTAACACTAGTTTCAATCATTCCAAGAAACAGTTGACCGATAATACCATATAAGGAGAATGGTCACACATCGTCAAAAAATATGGACCGACGTGTCCCGTCACAAGAGAAGGTAACCATCATTGAAAAATGATAATCTCAGTCAAACTAGGGTTATCTAGCTTTGACCGAAAAAAATTAAAGTGCACAATTCAGACAAGCTAATTATTAAATGTCTTTAGAAAAATGATTATACAATGTCTTTAGAAAAAATGATTATACAATGTCTTTAGAAAAAATGATTATACAATGTCTTTAGAAAAAATGATTATACAATGTCTTTAGAAAAAATTCTGTGCGTAACACTGTACAACGAGCATTTATAGAATAGAGTGCACTATAAACCAGAATAATAAATACAACATTTACAATAGTCATGATATGGGAAACACAAATAAAGAACATACGGCGCTATGCACCACCCAGCGATAAAAAAAAATTCCTGAAATAAAAATTGTATACCAGACAAAAGAATATTATGGATTAAAAAAAAGACGAAAAGACATCAAACTTTTGATATAATCACCTAAATGCAAAATTAGGGACAGACAATGCTGACTATGACAATATCATGTGAAGACATAGACTAGTAACAATAAACATAAATGGGTAACTATTCACAAACGTCTGTTCTTCAAATCAGCTGGTTTTATGATGTGACCGCTTGGCCTTTCACGCTAGCTTTGTCCCTCCTACTCCCACGCTAAGCATTTATGCGTGCTATAATATGCTACATGTAAGAATGCCAGACCTTAAGAGCAAATAAGACGTTTTTACACAAAACGCAATATTCATTCAAAGTTCAGGGCAAACGTTGGTCAGTCCCAGATAATAATGAATGGGTTTTATAAGCGCGAAAGTGGGAAATGAATGTTTGTGTGATCTGGTTTTTGTTATCCTATTGTTAAGTTGGAAATGATCACACATGTGAAAAAAGGTCGAAATAACAGAATGTCGTGTGCAAAAAGGTCGAAAAGCTGAGGAGAGGAGTGCAAATGTTAATTATTGTACCGTGTGAAAAAAGGACGGGTCGTGTGAAAAAAGGCGGGAAAAAAGAAGAGATAGTATAAATAGAAGAGTTGTGGGCGATAAGCAGAGATTTCAGGATTTATGATTCTAATGAAATCATAACTTTAGACTAGAGGATTGTTACAGATAGCGTAAGGAGAACTTCGTCTTTGAGGTTACCAAGACAAGTTTTTGAGTTGACAAATCAGTAAATTATTCTATTTGATTTACATATATATATTATTCAGTTGGATTACATATTTGTTCATCTTGGATAACCAATCATCATTTGTGAAATTTACAGTGTTTGTCTAATTACATCAATAAACTCTAATTGAATTTTTCTACATTGCTGTTTGTGGAACTTTACAATAATTTCTTGTGGATATAAGTTGTTGTGCTGAAACTGTTTTGCTTACCACCAAACTCAGAGGGAAGAACATTCCTGGGTTGAAAAACTGAGTAAAGGTCGAGTATTACCATCTCTGGCGGAAGGCCAGTTAGCACTTGAACCACCATAACATATGAAGGATTAACTCTGACTAAATAAAATCAATATAACTACTAGTGCCGCATTCAACTGACGCGGGCACATGATGAAGCATGTTTCTGCATAAAAGAATACATAAATCAACATAGATATCGCAAGACTACAGAACAAAAAATTGGTTTTATCATATATGCGTGAAAAACAAGTTTAATTTATCATTATATGACGTACATGTAAGTAGAGCTGCAGATATAGCATCCCATACCCATCCTCTGTTAGTTAAAATAAATAAACTCAAAAGATGTATAAATATATATATGATCAGACAGCATTTTAATGATGTACGTTGAAGAAAAAAAGACTAGAAACAAATTTAGAGTTACAATACCCAATAAATACCAAGTGATGGAAGATGTAGCGAATACAGCAGACCACATGCAACAGATTTTAAAAAAAAATTATTATATGACACATACAAAGACTAACTGGTTAAAAAGAGACAATCAACACAAACATGAATAACAACAGAAACCAACAATAAGATAAAAGAAGAAAGCAGATTTAAACAGAAGTAACACCAGACGTTCTAGGGCCTGAAGATAATGAGTATCCGTAGAAGTGAACAAGGAGGAAAGAAGAAACATCATAAGAGACAAATACAAGCAACATAGAAGGAAGGATACCTGATCAAATTCTCTAAGAAGGAAAATTTAAATTTACAAGAGTACACTCATTACAGAGAAATAATGTTACTATCAAAGCCAGGAAATTATTAACAGGAGCTTGTTAGAGCCTATAGATAGACAACAGATGTAAACAAGCAGATGTTATAGAAAACAGATTATGTACAGAACACATAGCGACAATGAGATTAAGAGTTGAAAAAAAAATGGAGTTTTAAACTCACCTCTTTACATTGGATTTGTAGACTACGAAAATACATTTGACAATACATACACATAAGCAATTTTGAAATTGATGAGGCATTTTGGTGTCATGAAGATTATTAATGTATAAAGGAAACTATTGAATTCAAAACATACATAGTTCTTCATGACAGACGATATTTATAACCGTTTGGGAAACGAATTGGAGTGCGACAAGGAAGCTTGTTGCCGAAAAATGTCTTTTCTTACTGGTTGTAAACCTGCATACATCAACATCGACGTCACACAACAGAAATGGAATCCAGCGTGCTATACAGCTTGGTGATCTAGATTTTTTTGATGTCTGCACTTCTATCCCAAAACCAGTTGCAGGACACAATAAAAATACACCATGAGAGATCATTGCAAGTGGGTCAGAAAACACACAGGGAAAAAACAAAGATAACATGAGTAAATGCAGGAAACGGTATCCAGTTTGTAATGGAATAAACACCATTACAAAATGTAAAATCATACATATACAATGGTAGGATGGTTGCCGTCCGAGCAAATTAGAGACTGTTTTTTGCTGACCTACAATTGTTTCTTGGGTTGATTTATTTGATCCAGCAATTTATTCTTTCAATCATTCATAGTATTGCTCTTGCAAATTTTGGTAAGAAGACAGTGAAGACAAATGACTGATTTGATGTTTCACCACATGTAATCACATCTTTCATTGAAGCTAAGGGCAGTGCTGCGATCGAATACAAATTTTCACCTAGTGCTAGAACTCGTCTAAACCAGAAAGCTACGAAAAGCAAAGTCCAACAAACTGCTCGACGTTGTGCAATTTAGTATTGGCTCCAGCTCAGCGAGAGCATCCAGACCGCAGCGCTAACAGGCATCACTAGACAAATGTAATACGGAACAAAGAAAGATTTGGTACCCAAAAAATTAAGACGTCACTGCTAAAAGAGGATGAACTAACAGATAAGGAAGAACATATCTCTATCTGTGGACAACTACTCCGAGCTTTACGCTACAGAAAATACCGTAACATAAGCATTCTTGACGCTGTCAAATGCCGTCCGACTATGGAGGAGCTGGATGCTAAACCAACATTCGAAGACCTCAGCAAGGCCATTGATTGCGTTGCTTTTGGCAAAACACCAGGCAGCTATGGGATTTCTCCCGATTTAATCAAATGCTGTAAGTGCACACTATTACATCCCCTTCATATTGTGCTGTGCTGGTGCTTGGAAGAGGCAACTATTCCTCAAGACATGCCAGATTGTAAACTATATGAAAGTACAAGAGACAAAAGTGCTGTGCCAGTTCTGGGAAGAGGCAACTATTCCTCAAGACATGCCAGATTGTAACACTATATGAAAGTACAAGAGACAAAAGTGCTGTGCCAGTTCTGGGAAGAGGCAACTATTCCTCAAGACATGCCAGACTGTAACACTATATTATAGTACTATAGACAGAAGTGATTGTAATAACTACAGAAGCATTTCTCTTCTTAGTATTGTTGGTATAGTTTTCGCCAGAGACATCTTAATGCGACTACACCTTTTAACGGAACACATATAATCCAGAGTCGCAGTGTGGATCCGAGCTGGTAGATCAAAAAAAAGACATGACTTTTCTGTCCGCCAGCTTCAGGAACAATTAAGAGAGCAGAAAATGCCTTTATATATCGCTTTATACACCTCAGAAATGCATTTTACCTGGATAAACGGTAGATACTCCTCAAAATCCTCCTGAAAATAGGTTGCCCCGCTAAATTGCTGGAAATGAAAAAGTCATTCCATAAAGACAAATACAGGGGCGTTAAACAAGGCTGCGTCCTGGTTCCGACCCTTTTAGGGATCATCTTTGCCGTGCTCTCTAAATATACATTCAGAGATGCAACTGAAGGCATATGCCTTCACATTAGGTCAGATGGCCGACTGTTCAACCTTGCAAGGGCGAAGGCAAAAACAAAAATCAGAAAGGGTCACTTTTGTTATTCCCTGACGACACTTCAACCGTCTCTCAAAGTCAACAGGAGCTTCAGAGCTTGATGAATCGCTTTATCCAAGCATGCAAGGACTTTAGCCTCACGATAAATCTAAAGAAAACAAATGTGCTGGGTCAGGATGTGAATGTTGCACCAGTTATCACTACTGATGACTAAGAAATGGCAGCAGTGCATTACTTCGCATATGTGGGGTCTACAATCAACGACTAAATCTCTCTGAACACAGAAATTGACAACGGAATTGGCGAAGGTGCAGCCACCTTTTCACACCTCACAACGCGCAATAGGAAAACTCCAAACTCGCAACGAAGAATAAACCTTCGGTATATAATGCCTGTATCACCAGCACACTTCTATATGGCAGCATTACCGGACAACCTGTGCCAAGCAAGAAAGAATACTAAATTCTTCCATCTACAATCTCAACGCCACATCCTCTGTATTCTGTGGAAGGACAAAGTAAACATTGTCGAGGCGTTGTCACGTGCTGACAGTAAAAGTATATACACGTCTTAGACAGCACGGATTCCGCTGGCTTGGCCATGTCCGCAGCATGGAAGATGGTCTCATTCCGAAAGATACCTTCTAAGAACAACTGGCAGATGGTAAATGAACAGTTATGCGAACGCAGCTGAGGTTCAAAGTTGTGAGCAAGAGAGGCACGGGAGCACTGGAAATAAATCCAAAAACCTGGGAGGATAACGCTGTCTATTGCTCAAATGGCGATTCTCTCTACGTTGCCAGCTCAGATTGGGGGAAAAGACGCTCTCACGGCAAGCAGAAGAGAAAAGAAAGCGTCGAAAGGAACACCTGGAAAAAAAGCAGCTGAGGGCTGTCACCTCATGGACACATTCCAATAGTCAGTAATCACTTAAGAGGCTTTTTGTATCGTTATTATTATTATAACTACAGACATGAGAGCCACGCTGGTGTAATGGCTGCAACGTTGTACTAGCGACCAGGTTTTCAAGGTTCAAACCCGGGCGTCAGCGTTAGAAGGAATGTTTACGACCGCAAATGTGACTGAATAACTTGAACGGTTCCTGCACATAAATCCCGTGTGGATGGGAAGGAGCGAAGCTCCTGACCGGGTTGGAAGGAAAGTCCACTGACCCCCCCAGCCTCGCAATGACATGTCATTGGACCAAAAGAGCTGGAAAGCTCGAGTGCCGCTGGTTAGAGAAACAAAAACTACACACGTTGCGAATTCTGCCTTTAGCCAAATTAACGACACGGGGATCATAGAGAGAATAAATCGCCAGATCGTTGTGCTTTTGTTGACTGATGTGTTAGACAGAGTTAAGTGTGAAAAAACATTTAATGCATAGTGCTGTGGGGTCTTCCACATATTATGTCACGCAGCTAGAGAGGGGGAAGGGTGGAGCGTCAAAACTGTATGAAGAAATGTGATGTTGAGGAGGGGGGTTTCAATAAATTTGCTGTCACTCAAACGCGCGAATGATGATAGTACCTAGAATAGTGTACTCTGACACTCAGCCTGACCCAAGCACAGCTTAATAAGTGGCCAGGAGTTTTTTTAGAAGCTGATATAGAAACAAGTGGGAAGCAGAGCTTTAATGCCACCAGGAAAACGATGAGTACTATCGTATTACCGCTTTTACAGAAGTGAGCAAGTGGTAATCTTCAGACTCCGCACAGACAAAAACAGATGGAGATACTATCTGTTCAGTAAGCTAAATGTAGGAAATACCGGTGAGTGGAGCTGTGGCACTGATACAATGACTGTTGAACATCTGCTGCAAATATTCCCAAGATATGAAGAACACAGAAAGCACACATGGCCGTCACCAGTTCCATTTCTGGACAAACTCTATGTAGATACCGACAACCTCAGTATGATCAATATTTTGTTTAAACTTACTCAAGCATCCGTCTGAAAGTATGCGACTAAGAACAAAAGAAAATAATGTGTTTTTTTTTAAATTGCGTTTATGTGTTTATTACAACGACTTTGCAATACACTCATTTGCAATGCAAAAATCAAGCACAATACTCTATACCGTGTATGAAAATATGTTTTATGTTTTTGTGGGCCCAGTCGGTTATCATTGTTATATTGCAGTCTTTCTCATTTTCGTAATACAGTATGGACCTAGCGTTACATCTACGTCAGTTTCTAGTGATTTCTCGAAGAGATTTATACAGTCTGAACATTCAGTACACAGCCAGTAAATACAACCCCTGGTTTTCCTAGCGGGCTCTTAGGAAAGACAGAGCTGGACTACTGTTCATTCAGGCATATCGTTAAGCATTAGGCTGTCAGCCTCTTCGTGCAAAAAAATAAGGAAATAGTTTGTGCTTTCATGAAGGCTTCAACACAGGAGATATGAGCAAAACTGTGTTCATCCGGCATGAAGAGCAAAAATGTAGATACAGACAATGTTGTCGTTCAATACCATTGTGACGAAATTCTATATGCAATATCTAAATTAAAATATAACAGTGTAGAGAATAAAGTCAAAAATAAGATAGAACTAAAAAAATTAGTAGAGAATTGTCTTCTTCACCCACGCCTTCAGCGTATTAGTTTTGATAACGCATTATAGCCGAATAAAAGGTACCCAATTTTTCTAATGCGGCCTTGAAATAAACGTAACGCTTTTCCAAGTTCAAACGGAGTATTTGCCTAGAAGACATAGTATGAAAAAAAAAGGGGGGGGGGGGGGGGGAAACGGATAGATGGCCCAATGCTAACCGCGTCTCGCATTGTTTTCAAAAATAAAACCAACTCGCAAGACTTGCCTAGAGCGATTTTCAAAATACGGTGTAAAAGTTAAAAAGTGTTCGGAAATTGGGTCACGAAAACAGGCTTAGCTCTTATTGCGGATGACGTAATTCTAACGGACTACGGACGATTATCGTATTTAGCTTGAAAATAGTGCAAAAAGACATGAACAGGTTGGATTTTCTAGAAATAAACAACTGACATAGAAAAAAATATGGAATTCTGAACCAAGACACATAGCCCCATAAAAATTATATATTCGGGTGCCTTGGGACTTCCTGAGCAAGAATATTTTGTCAGTTACACAAATAGTCCACTAAATAACCAAATATTGGCAATAATACTATAGAGGATCGGTCGGACTGTCAGGAAAAGTCATGCCTGCTTATTTTTTTTATGGCATATTTTTGAAAAAGCTTTGGGGAAATAAAGACAAAGAAGGTACGTGGAATTGGATTGGATGGGATTTAAAGAAAGGCAAAATATTATTGGCCGACCTGAACTAAAAATATATTAACCGAGTAACGAAGAAAGGGTTTGAATTTTTATTTTGCAAGACTTTGTTTACAATTGAGATATGCATAGTCATTGGCCAGCTTACAAAAGCTGCGTTTAAACTTGAAAGGCTTAGACGCTATTCTATCAAAACAGTTGTAGAAGCAAGATGCGTTGAGATCAGCAGTGCTGTATACATTATAAATCTCAGCAGTCTGGACAGAGGCAGAAGTGAAAGAAAGTGTATTTCTATTGCCAGTCAACGTATTACGTTTGTGTTTTTCATTGAAATTTGTGGTAAGAAGAATATAAATTATATGTCATTTAAAATAAATTGGAGTGTGAGATACTGCTAGATGGAAATCCATCACGACTAGTAAGTAAATAGGTCCCCAGCAGTCTGAGGCAGGGCCTATAGGGTATCCATTATTTTCTAAGCTAACAGAGAGGTAGATACAAAAGATCATGTAGGTGTCATCATGAATCATATCACCCATCATATTTTATGGAAAAAGATCAGTGCAAATTGCAGAGGCGTAACAGCCATTAGGGAAAAGAAAAGAAAACTGGTACACATTGTTCCATCAAACTAGAGTGGAGAAGCAAGGTTGGTCAGAGAGTGCTGACCAGGTTCTTTTGTTAAATTGTATTATTACTTGTAAATTGGGTGGAATTGATGTGATGTTAAGACAGGAACATAACTTTCATTTACAGGGGTTCTGCTGGCACTTGTCTGGTGTCAGTAATTTTTCTGATTGAGAAGTTCTACACTTTTGTGAGAAGTCTCTGTTACGAGTTCCATACAAAAGCATTTAAAGAACAGAGGAGACTGTGGCTTGTGGCCGAATCTACTACAACTGATGTGATTCCAGGGTCTAGATAAGTTGATATCTGGCCTGGGACAACTTATCAGAAACATATAGCGAATCTCCTGTATAACAAATAAAGTTTCCACCCAAGGACTAAAATAAACAAACAGGTGTAACAAAGGAACAGTGGGATGATGAAATATCCCCAACCTGTCTCCACGTACCAGCTATCAACATAGTTTAAATAATACTAATTTAACATTTTAACCATGTGCTTTGGACATATTGTCCTGTTTATGTATATATATATATATATATATATATATATATATATATATATATATATATATATATATATATTATATATATAGTATATAATATATATATATTTATGTATATATATATATATATATATATATATATATATATATATATATATATATATATATATATATATAATTTGATTCAGTTTGAGTTATATTTCTGACCAAAACAGTTTTAGGTTCAGGACAAATAAAGTGAGAAAAAAGAAATTCCAAAATATAAATTTACAACTGGTGTTAGTAAAGTTGATCATAGCATTTAGTATATGTATGTATATGTTTTTGTATTGAGTTCCTATACCAACACTCTTACATTACCCTAGACACTAGACGTAGCTTTCAATCATACTAGTCCCAAAAACAGAACTTTGAGTGAGATCATAGGGTAGTAGTGGAAACGTACTCTGTAACACAGTTATAAATTATTTACCTCAGGGACCTTCACAGCTTGACCTCACTCAAGTACAACTTCACTACACACCAACCTTTTTAACATCAAAACCCACCACAACTATGATTTCTATTATTATTCGTAGTGTTGTTATTGCATCTGTACAGTTTACTGTTGACTTGTTTTAAAGCGTCCTCTTCTGTTCTCTTAGCTGTTTGAAGCTCGTAACAATAAATGTGTCTAAAATTGTTCCCAGTACTAAACAAATATTTTCAAAGTAATCAGTGAGCTCCTTTAAAACTCTGTTGTCTACAACATCACATTAATGTTTCTCCCTTAAACATTACTAAGTAAAGGTTGTTATTGCCGGGAGTTGTAGTGAGGATAAGCTCTCACTGCAGATAAAATACTTCTAAGGCACGCGCCTCAAACAGCCTCTGACAACCACGTCCAGCTCCCGGCCTTCACGTGTGGCTCAATTTGAGCCCGGCGGAACTGTTTCCACTGACGGGAGAAGGGGCAAAGGCGAGCGACTGGCGCCTTAGAACAAGCAGCTTCGGGCAGATAGGGCTCGTGATCCTTGGTTGGTAGCTTATCTAAGAGAAGGAACTCTGAATTCAAACCAACGCTGCCTTGCGGGAATATCCATTTATGGAATTGGCTTCGGGAGTAAACCCTGAGGATAAATCCGGAGTCGGAGTCCCTAAGGCAGTCTAATGTCGATTCGACATTATTCTGGCAACTCCTGCGACATGGCTGGTACCAAACTGTATCGGCTACTGCCGTTCCTTTGGATCTACCGGCTGTGTGGAGAGGGGGAACATGCTGCATGGGCAACAGCTTGATCTCCATATAACTGTGCCCAAGCTCGCGCACTGGAGAGGACACTCCAGCTTCACCCTATGGTGTCGGCAAAACACGGGAAATAGCAGTTACCGGTTATAAGCATTTTGCCCAATTGGCGTAGGGCATGGCGCCAGGGGCTACTGTCGTGAAATATTCTAATCCACATATATAAATTATCAGGTAAATATAAAGCCTAACAAATAAATTCTAATAAAGAAAAGAAAAATGGTAAAATAACAGTGCTGTCACAAGGAATGTACTCGAAATCCCCCTTGTTTTCTACTTCGTCGGCAAATTGTAACGCCTTCACGTTGATAGTAAAAGCCTACTGTATTATTACCCGCTTTCTTCAGTGAAACGTGTGCTGTATTTCTTGGAAAAACAGTGAGATACGCAAGCTGAACAATGACCTAATTTTAATATTTCATTCATTCCATTTTATACACGGCGTAACTAAAGACAGATGGACTAAAGGATAGAGAGAAGGGAGAGGCATAAAGCCGAGCTCGTGCAACACTAAACACGCGTCGCGCGATATACAATTACTACTATCACGCGTGTAAGGCCACATGCACTAACTTTTTCGGACGGACAGTGATAAATTCACTACCCTTCCCAGAGTTAGGTTTTTAAATCCTGAAAAACTCTTATTAGAAAGATGACAATAGATGGGTTTACGTTTGAAAACATTACAGTACCCAGACAGCACATCTTCGAAACAGGAGGTAGAAGGAATTGCATATTTTGAACGCAGCATTTTAGCTCTATTAAATATATATATTTGGGTTCCTTAGGGTTTGCTGACAAAGAATATGTACAACGTTATGCAAATAGTCTAGGAATTAACACGTTATAGCCAAAATAAAATGATGGTGCTGTCAGACAACACCCAAAATCAGAATCGCTCAGTGGTAGATTTTTTTACACCACCATTGTACGGGAAATGGGCCACAAGTTACATTTGAACTGATTGGCTGGAATGATATGTAAGGCTAAACACGATTGGTCGGACTATAAATACTATCTTTGGTTGTTAGGGGAGACGTAGGAAGTTAAAATTTTTTCAAACACTTGTCGAAACGTGGCTCCATTGGCCAGACTCGCTGATATACTCACTTAGGAGCGTTAGTTCGAGACCACTAGTTCAAATAAGCTTGATAAAGCAACAGTGCGTTGAAGCCAGCTCATATTTTTGCTAAATAAAAGCCTGGAACATAAGCAGATGGGAATTTGTGCCAGTATTTTGTGCCAGAATTCATTGCTAATCAACGTATCTGTGTTTGTTTCCATGAATTGTGGTAAGCTTGAAACATTCAGTATCTTTTAATGAAAATTGAATGTGAATTGTTAATTTATGCCTGTATATATGTGTAGTTCAGTAGCAAACATGATGTAAAGCCTATAATGCTCCAGCCTGAACAGAAGGTGTCGGAGGAAAGTAAAACTGCATGGAATGGCCAAACAGTACACTGACACCTAGATGATTGATTAGACAGAAATAATGCTGGAAGTGCAGAGGCGTAGTAACCATTAAGGAGGTTAATACTGGTATAAAGTATTTCAGATGAAGCTGACAGTTGGCCTAACGCTCTGACTCAATGTTTGTGATGTATTGTGCTCAGTGTAAAAAGAGAGTATAAATTAGTTATGAAGTAGAAGGTACATCCTTCTTGTTTTCAGGGACCGTGGTCTTGATGGTATTGAGCAGCACCTGGTCAGAGCTTTGCTGCTGAATCCAGAGTCGGACAGCATACTCCTTGGTCCATTTAGCTATCAGTGAGGTGTCTCCAGAGCACAGGGGAGAAATCGAGCAGAGGAGTCTTTTCCTGCCGCCATCACGCAAGATAAGCTGATGTGGCCAGCTGAGCTCAAAATTATGTACCCCCATCTTAAAATAACATTGTAACATAAACTTAAGATGGGGAAGTAAATTGTTTTAATATCAGGAACTGAGAACATCTCCAATACTAGTTCCAATAAAGACAAACTATTGAAGTCATGATGACAAATACCAACAGAGCTTGAACAAAACAAAACCAGTATTACCTCATATTACTACTACACAACTGACACACATAGGATACTTTTAATAATATATGTCACTACAATATTCATATTGATAAATTCTGTACATATAACTTGTAATTAAAATTGATTGTGATTCCTGGTTCCCTTTGTATTTGAATCAGGACACATATTCATTCATGACAGCAATGAATACATATTGTTATTTGAAAAGTTATCAGTGACTCCTTTAAGATATCCTTGTAGAGTGTTTATGTATGTGAGTGTCACAGTGTTGTCAAGTGTGGTGGAATAAATTAAATTGTTTATCTGTCTGTTGTTGTTATGACTTACACTTCATCATACACATACCCTAGACATACAGCGTAGTCATCACACTATTCCAGAATAATTCTGACTGAGGTATACATATGTGGCAGCAAGTAAGGTTATCTATAATACACTACTCTTATTAGATATAGATACCTTCACAGCTGATCTCAGTCAGTACACTAAGTCCTCTATAAATATTTATAACATCCCACTTCACCACATATATTGGGGTCTCGCTCTTGGGATTTTGAATCTTTCCCTATTAAAAATATTGGGGTAATTCACTTCAGGGAATATAAGAATTAAAAGGTATCCTTGGGTGGAATTAAATAAGGTTGAGCTCACGGTGCCTGTGTTGTCCATTAGATATATTTAGAGATTAAATTGTTGGTTAGACATGTATAAATTTACCTGATAGACAATGGCGGACCTGGCCAAATTTCGATCTGCTGCTGTTCAGACTGCAAAAGAGTTAGGATTAGATGGGCAAGTTATGGTTGCCTATGTCACTACGGAATGTGACAAATTTATTGAACGCGAAGAAAGAAGATTAGAAAAAGAGGCCGAAAGAAAGTTTGAGGCTGAGACTAAGAGGTTGCAGATTGAGGCTGACAAAGAGGCTAAAGCATTGGAAGCCGAGGAAAGAAGACAAGCTGCAGAAAGGGAAGAGAAGAAATTAGCTGCAGAAAGGGAAGACAAGAGATTAGCTGCAGAGAGGGAAGCAGAAAAGGAGGAGAAGCGATTACAAAGGGAACATGAGTTACGACTAAGGGAGTTTGAGTTTCAAGGCCATGCTCCTGAAAATGGTGCCAGTCCCTTTGCCTCTGATGCCACTGCTAGCCAAGGAGCCTCAACCTCAGCTATGAATTTTCATTTAGATCATTTTGTTGAGAAAGACGATGATATAGAGAGCTACCTAAATAGGTATGAACTATTAGCTACCACGTATGGGTTAGAGAGAGAAAGGTGGAGCTTAAAGTTATCTCAAGGACTTCGTGGGGCAGCTTATGAAGTTTTTGCAAAAATGAGCAGAGGTGATCAGGAAAATTATGACATGCTAAAGCAGGCTCTTTTGTTAAGATATGAAAAGAATGCAGAATTCTATAGGAAAAAATTTAGGAATGCTAAACTACTGTCAGGTGAAACCTATCACCAGTTCTCTGCACGAATAGAGACATACTTGGAGAAATGGACTTCTCTGGGGAAAACCCAAGATTTAAGGAAATGGTCCTTATAGAGCAATTAAGAGAGTCCATGGCTCCAGACCTGAGAAAGTTTCTCATGGAACAAGGTGCAGAGAGGCTGGGTGAGTTGCTAAATGTTGCTGAAAGGTATCAAGCAGCTCAAGCAGAGGTAACAGGTAATAAAAAGAAACAAGTGGATAACTTTAGGGCACCACAGAACTTTAATAAATTTGATCCTAGGGATCAAAACAAAGGTAAGCACCAGTTTGATAGGCCACGGTATGAAAATAAAAATGAATTCCCACAATTCGATGAAAGAAAATCTTTCAACCAAGGAAAAAGGTGGTGTAAGAATTGTCAGATGGACAATCATGACACTGACCGTTGCAGAAGGAAACCTGTGTATATGGCAACCCTTCAGGTCAGGTCGACCTCAAGACAGGAGGAGGATATTATGTTAGATACCACTCCAGAAGAGACGAGGAAGGCACAGGCTGGGGATAAAACACTCAAGCCTTGTTTCAGAAAATTGTCAACTTGTCATACAACTCCAGGCAAGGGAGATTTTTACATGAAAAACAAGTTGATGTATAGGAAGACTGGAGCTAGATCCAAAGGTCAGGGACAACTGGTACTTCCTAAAAGATATAGGGCAGACTTAATAAGGAGCCTACATGTGAAACCAGATGGGGACCATGAGAAGATAGGTACCATCATTCAAAAGGTGGCTCACAATTATTATTGGCCTAAAGCAAGATGGGACATTGAGAATTTTGTAGAAAGGTGTAGCATAGCACATGAGGGAACACCCACAAGTGGGAACATGGATCAGGACCTGGACACGCCACGGGGCAAAATTAGGCCTGATAATAAAAAAGAAAAATAGATTTGATAAAGTGGACCAAATGGAATGGGAAGCCCCTTTTCACGGACAAGCTTCACTTAACTGTTTTACAATGGCCACTATGCGGAGAGTGCAAAAAGATGTCTTACCCCAGTGTCATGAAATATTCTAATCCACATATATAAATTATTAGGTAAATATGAAGCCTAACAAATAAAATTAATAAAGAGAAGAGCAATGGTAAAATGACAGTGCTGTCACAAGGAATGTACTCGAAATCCCCCTTGTTTTCTGCGTCGTCTGCAAATTGTAACGCTTTCACGTTGATATAAAAGCTTACTGTATTATTACCCGCTTTCTTCAATGAAACGTGTGCTGTATTTCTTGGAAAAGCATTGAGAGGCCCTGCGTAATGACCTAAATTAATCCTAACATTAATTATATTACGTTACCAAAACGAACGAACAGATGGACAAAAGGATAGCGAGAAGGGAGAGGCAGAAAGCCGAACACTAAACACGCTTCGCGCGATACGCAAATGCTGCCATCACGCGTGTAAGTCTACATGCACTAATTTTTTTTCAGACGGACAGTGATAAAATACACTACCCTTTCCCAGAGTTAGGTTTATAAATCATAACAGACTCTTATTAGAAAAGATAACTAGATGGGTTTACGTTTGAACACATAACAGTACCCAGACAGCACATCTTCGAAACAGGAGGTAGAAGAAATTGCATATTTTGAACGCAGCCACGTAGCTCCTTTAAATTAGTATTTTTGGGTTCCTTAGGGCTTGCTGACAAATAATATGTAAAACGTTACGCAAATAGTCCAGGAATTAATAAATTATACCCAAAATAAAATATTGGGGGTGCCTGACAGCATAAAATCATTTCTGCTCATAAGATTTTTTTTTTAACGTGTTTGAAAAAAATTTACGTTACAGAAATAGCCTACCATGTAAACTCCAAATTGATTGGAGCGCAACAAATGAAAGCCTAACCACGATTGGTCGGGCTATAAATACTATCTTGGTTGTTAGGGGAGACGGGAAAAGATAACATTTTTTCAAACACTTATCGAAACGTGGCTCATTGGCCAGTCTCGCTGATATACACACTTGGGAGCGTTAGTTCGAGACCACTTGTTTAAATGATCTTGATAAAGCATCAGTGCGTTGAAGCCAGCTTAAATTTTGCTCAATAAAAGCCTGGAAGATAAGCAGATGGAAATTTGTGCCAGTTTGTGCCAGAATTCATTGCTAATCAACGTATCTGTGTTATTCGTATGAATTGTGGGACAGTGGTCTTGATGGTACTGAGCAGCACCTGGTCAGAGCTTTGCTGAATCCAGAGTCGGACAGCATACTCCTTGGTCTTTTTAGCTATCAGTGAGGTGTCTCCTGAGCCCAGAGGAGAATTCGAGCAGAGGAGTCCTTTCCTGCCGCCATCACGCCAGATAAGCGAATTGGCCAGCTGAGCTCAACATTATGTCCCCTCATCTTGAACTGATTTTTTAAAATTAACATTAAGAGGGGAATTTACTTGTCTTAAAATCAGGAACTGTGAACATCTCCAATACTAGTCCCTAAAGACAAACTATTGAAGTCATGATGACAAATACCAACAGAGCTTGAAAAAAACAAAACCAGTATTACCTCATTTTACTACTACACAACTGACACACATAGAACATTTGTAATAATATATGTCACTACAATATTCATATTAAATACATTCTGTACATAACTTGTAATTTAAATTGATTGTGATCCTGGTTCCCTTGTAGTTGAATCAGGACACATATTCATTCATGCCAGTAATGAATACATATTGTTATTTGAAAGTTTATCAGTGACTCTTTTAAGATATCTTTGTAGAGTGTTATATGTATGTGAGTGTCACAGTGTTGTCAAGAGTAGTGGATTAAATTAAATTGTTTATCTGTCTGTTGTTGTGACTTACACTTCACCATACTCATACCCTAGACACATAACGTAGCATCACACTATTCCAGAATAATTCTGACTGAGATATATAGATATGTGGTAGCAAGTAAGGTTATCTATAATACACTACTCTTAATAGATATAGATACCTTCACAGCTGATCTCAGTCAGGACACTAAGTTCCCTATAAGTATTTATAACATCCCACTTCACCACATATATTGGGGTCTCGCTCTTGGGATTTTGAATCTTTAACTATTAAAAATATTGGGGGTAATTCACTTCAGGGAATATAAGAATTAAAAGGTATCCTTGGGTGGAATTAAATAAGGTTGAGCTCACGGTGCCTGTGTTGTCCATTAGAGATTGAATTGTTGGTTAGACATTGTATAAATTTACATAATAGACAATGGCGGACCTGGCCAAATTTCGATCTGCTGCGGTTCAGACTGCAAAAGAGTTAGGATTAGATGGGCAAGTTATGGTTGCCTATGTCACAACGGAATGTGACAAATTTATTGAACGCGAAGAAAGAAGATTAGAAAAAGAAGCCGAAAGAAGGTTAGAGGCTGACAGGGAAATTAAGAAGTTACAGTTTGAAGCTGAGGCTGAGACTAAGAGGTTGCAAGCTGAGGCTGAGACTAAGAGGTTGCAGATTGAGGCTGACAAAGAGGCTAAAGCATTGGAAGCCGAGGAAAGAAGACAAGCTGCAGAAAGGGAAGAGAAGAAATTAGCTGCAGAAAGAGAAGAGAAGAGATTAGCTGCAGAAAGGGAAGCAGAAGATAAAAGATTACAAAGGGAACATGAATTACGACTAAGGGAGTTTGAGTTTCAAGGCCATGCTCCTGAAAATGGTGCCAGTCCCTTTGCCTCTGATGCTACGGTTACTCAAGGAGCCTCAACCTCAGCTATGAATTTTCATTTAGATCATTTTGTTGAGAAAGACGATGATATTGAGAGCTACCTAAATAGGTATGAACTATTAGCAACCACGTATGGGTTAGAGAGAGAAAGGTGGAGCTTAAAGTTATCTCAGGGACTTCGTGGGGCAGCTTATGAAGTTTTGCAAAAATGAGCAGAGGTGATCAGGAAAATTATGACATGCTAAAGCAGGCTCTTTTGTTAAGGTATGAAAAGAATGCAGAGTTTTACAGGAAAAAATTTAGGAATGCTAAACTACTGTCAGGTGAAACCTATCACCAGTTCTCTGCACGAATCGAGACATACTTGGAGAAATGGACTTCTCTGGGGAAAACCCAAGATCTTAAGGAAATGGTCCTTATAGAGCAACTAAGAGAGTCCATGGCTCCAGACCTGAGAAAGTTTCTCATGGAACAAGGTGCAGAGAGGCTGGGTGAGTTGCTAAATGTTGCTGAAGGTATCAAGCAGCTCAAGCAGAGGTAACAGGTAATAAAAAGAAACAGGTGGACAACTTTAGGGCACCACAGAACTTTAATAAATTTGATCCTAAGGATCAAAATAAAGGTAAGCACCAATTTGATAGGCCACGGTATGAAAATAAAAATAAATTCCCACAATTCGATGAAAGGAAATATAATGAAAGAAAATCTTTCAACCAAGGAAAAAGGTGGTGTAAGAATTGTCAGATGGACAATCATGACACTGACCGTTGCAGAAGGAAACCTGTGTATATGGCAACCCTTCAGGTCAGGTCGACCTCAAGACAGGAGGAGGATATTATGTTAGATACCACTCCAGAAGAGATGAGGAAGGCACAGGCTGGAGATAAAACACTCAAGCCTTGTTTCAGAAAATTGTCAACTTGTCATACAACTCCAGGCAAGGGAGATTTCTACATGAAAAACAAGTTGATGTATAGGAAGACTGGAGCTAGATCCAATGGTCACGGACAGCTGGTTCTTCCAAAAAGATATAGGACAGAATTAATAAGGAGCCTACATGTGAAACCAGATGGGGACCATGAGAAGATAGGTACCATTATTCAAAAGGTGGCTCACAATTATTATTGGCCCAAAGCAAGATGGGACATTGAAAATTTTGTAGAAAGGTGTAGCATAGCACATGAGGGAACACCCACAAGTGGGAACATGGATCAGGACCTGGACACGCCCCGGAGCAAAATTAGGCCTGATAATAAAAGAAATATAGATTTGATAAAGTGGACCAAATGGAATGGGAAGCCCCTTTTCACGGACAAGCTTCACTTAACTGTTTTACAATGGCCACTATGCGGAGAGTGCAAAAAGATGTCTTACCCCAGGATAAGCCGACAATCCCTCAATCGGACTTAAACCAACTGGAGGAAGAAGATGTAGAGAGGAAATCTCTCATCAAGAATTTTAAGTGGGGAGAAAGCCCCAAAAGAAAAATTGGTAGCGGTCGTTTTGTGAATGATAATTCTGGGAAGAAAAATCATCACTATAAAGCTTCGAGTGGAAGAGACCATACCGGTGCAAGGACAAATAGGTCCACACAATTAAAGGTCCATATGTAGCTTTGTTAAGAACGTGGACTGATGAAAAGGCAGAGGAAAACATTACATCTTCATACCAATATGTGAATGAGCTGACCCCTCGGTTGAAAACTGGCTGGAAACTTGCCAATGAAAATTTGAAACAAGCCAGGAAGAAACATGCTGCCTATTATAACAGGAAGGCGAAAGACAGAAATTTGGCTGTGGGAGAGAAGGTACTGCTTCTTTTGCCCGGGAGTCAGAATAAGTTACAAATTGGATGGCAGGGTCCATATACAGTTCTAGAGAAGGTGTCTAGAACAAATTATAAGATAGATAAGAAGGGGAAAGAAAAAATCTATCATGTGAATCTCCTGAAGAAAATATTTTGGAAAGAGAACATCAGGAAGAGACACACTTGTTGACCTTGTCCATCGCCATGGAGATGAAAAAGGAACCACTTTCATCATTTGAATATCCATTACACCCCTGTGAGACAGCAGCACAGGTGAAAATCAGTACACATTTAACGAAAACTCAGAAAGAGAGAGTGCAACAGGTTCTAAATAATCATGCAGAGGTGTTAACAGACCGACCAGGGCATACAAACCTATTGGAATATGATATGAAACTCATAGACTCCACACCTGTCTGTATGAAACCATATTCGATTCCGTTTGCTAAGGAAAAAGCTTTGAAGGAAGAGATAGACTATCTATTGAAGGAAGGAATTATTTCGCACAGTGAGTCTTCGTATAGTTCAGGGGTGGTACTCTTAAGGAAGCCCTCTGGAGAACATAGACTCTGTATAGATTACAGGAGACTGAATGCTATTACAGAAGGACAGGTGGATCCATTGCCGGATACAAATCAGCTGTTTGCCAGACTAAATAAAGCTAAATATTTCTCAAAAGTGGATCTGAGTAAAGGATACTATCAGATTCCAGTAAAGCCTGAGGTTAGACCATACCTAGCTTTTTAGTACCTCAGAAGGACACTATGAGTTTAATAGATTGCCATTTGGATTGAAGAATGCGCCTAGTGTCTTCTCTAGAATGATGAGAAAATTATTGGATCCTCTGAATAATCCCTGTATAACAAATTTTATGGATGATATCCTTATAGCAACAGAAACATTTGAGGAACACATTGACTTTCTGAACATGCTGTTTGATCGACTTAGGGAGGCAAATTTAACAGCCCGACCAACCAAATGTTGCGTTGGATGTAAAGAATTGGAATTTTTGGGACACACAGTTTATCAGGGAAACATGACCCCTGACCCAAAGAACTTAGAGAAACTACAGAAAGCCCCGAGACCACAAACCAAGAAGGACGTGAGATCCTTTGTCTCATTATGTGGTTTCTACCAGAAGTATATCAAAAACTTTAATTCCATATGTGCACCGTTAACTGAATTGACACGTAAAGGACATCCAGATCGCATTACATGGACACCACAATGTGAAATGACTTACCAAGAATTGAAGGAAAAGCTCACAAGTAAACCCATTTTGAAATTACCTGACTTAAGTCAAGAATTCATAGTAAGGACGGATGCAAGTAATATTGGGTTAGGTGCAACTTTACTACAGAAATCAGATGCATTGGATGGGGAATTAAGCCCAGTGGCATATGCTAGCAGAAAGTTGAATAAAGCTGAAATCAACTACTCAACTAGCGAAAAAGAATGTCTTGCAGTAATATGGGCAATAAAGAAATTCAATATTTATCTATATGGGAAGGCATTTAAGTTGCAAACTGACCACAAACCTTTATCGTTTTTAGCACAGGCTAAGCATGAGAACTCTAGGTTACTCCGATGGTCTTTGCTTCTGGCTCCATATAATTTTAGCATTGAATATATATCTGGAAAAACCAATCTGGGAGCGGATTTTTTAAGCCGCCATCCGTGTGATGAGAATCACCGTAAACCCCAGAAATAATAATAAATTTCTCTATGTGTATATAGAATAAAGGACTGACATATAATGTCTGTTTTAAGAGGGGAGGTGTCATGAAATATTCTAATCCACATATATAAATTATTAGGTAAATATGAAGCCTAACAAATAAAATTAATAAAGAGAAGAGCAATGGTAAAATGACAGTGCTGTCACAAGGAATGTACTCGAAATCCCCCTTGTTTTCTGCGTCGTCTGCAAATTGTAACGCTTTCACGTTGATATAAAAGCTTACTGTATTATTACCCGCTTTCTTCAATGAAACGTGTGCTGTATTTCTTGGAAAAGCATTGAGAGGCCCTGCTTAATGACCTAAATTAATCCTAACATTAATTATATTACGTTACCAAAACGAACGAACAGATGGACAAAAGGATAGCGAGAAGGGAGAGGCAGAAAGCCGAACACTAAACACGCTTCGCGCGATACGCAAATGCTGCCATCACGCGTGTAAGTCTACATGCACTAATTTTTTTTTCAGACGGACAGTGATAAAATACACTACCCTTTCCCAGAGTTAGGTTTATAAATCATAACAGACTCTTATTAGAAAAGATAACTAGATGGGTTTACGTTTGAACACATAACAGTACCCAGACAGCACATCTTCGAAACAGGAGGTAGAAGAAATTGCATATTTTGAACGCAGCCACGTAGCTCCTTTAAATTAGTATTTTTGGGTTCCTTAGGGCTTGATGACAAATAATATGTAAAACGTTACGCAAATAGTCCAGGAATTAATAAATTATACCCAAAATAAAATATTGGGGGTGCCTGACAGCATAAAATCATTTCTGCTCATAAGATTTTTTTTTAACGTGTTTGAAAAAAATTTACGTTACAGAAATAGCCTACCATGTAAACTCCAAATTGATTGGAGCGCAACAAATGAAAGCCTAACCACGATTGGTCGGGCTATAAATACTATCTTGGTTGTTAGGGGAGACGGGAAAAGATAACATTTTTTCAAACACTTATCGAAACGTGGCTCATTGGCCAGTCTCGCTGATATACACACTTGGGAGCGTTAGTTCGAGACCACTTGTTTAAATGATCTTGATAAAGCATCAGTGCGTTGAAGCCAGCTTAAATTTTGCTCAATAAAAGCCTGGAAGATAAGCAGATGGAAATTTGTGCCAGTTTGTGCCAGAATTCATTGCTAATCAACGTATCTGTGTTATTCGTATGAATTGTGGGACAGTGGTCTTGATGGTACTGAGCAGCACCTGGTCAGAGCTTTGCTGAATCCAGAGTCGGACAGCATACTACTTGGTCTTTTTAGCTATCAGTGAGGTGTCTCCTGAGCCCAGAGGAGAATTCGAGCAGAGGAGTCCTTTCCTGCCGCCATCACGCCAGATAAGCGAATTGGCCAGCTGAGCTCAACATTATGTCCCCTCATCTTGAACTGATTTTTTAAAATTAACATTAAGAGGGGAATTTACTTGTCTTAAAATCAGGAACTGTGAACATCTCCAATACTAGTCCCTAAAGACAAACTATTGAAGTCATGATGACAAATACCAACAGAGCTTGAACAAAACAAAACCAGTATTACCTCATTTTACTACTACACAACTGACACACATAGAACATTTGTAATAATATATGTCACTACATATTCATATTAAATACATTCTGTACATAACTTGTAATTTAAATTGATTGTGATTCCTGGTTCCCTTGTAGTTGAATCAGGACACATATTCATTCATGCCAGTAATGAATACATATTGTTATTTGAAAGTTTATCAGTGACTCTTTTAAGATATCTTTGTAGAGTGTTATATGTATGTGAGTGTCACAGTGTTGTCAAGAGTAGTGGATTAAATTAAATTGTTTATCTGTCTGTTGTTGTGACTTACACTTCACCATACACATACCCTAGACACATAACGTAGCATCACACTATTCCAGAATAATTCTGACTGAGATATATAGATATGTGGTAGCAAGTAGGTTATCTATAATACACTACTTTTAATAGATATAGATACCTTCACAGCTGATCTCAGTTCAGGACACTAGATCCCTATAATATAAGGTTCAGATGATCTATTGATATGTTGGGTACACTACTTATCTTAATACACTAGAATTGATAGATACCTTCACAGCTGATCTCAGTCAGGACACTAAGTTCCCTATAAGTATTTATAACATCCCACTTCACCACACCCAGGATAAGCCGAAAATCCCTCAATCGGACTTAAACAAACTGGAGGAAGAGGATGTAGAGAGGAAATCTCTCATCAAGAATTTTAAGTGGGGAGACAGCCCCAAGATGAGAATTGGTAGCGGTCGTTTTGTGAATGATAATTCTGGGAGGAAAAATCATCACTATAGAGCTTCGAGTGGAAGAGACCATACCGGTGCATGGACAAATAGGTCCACACAATTAAAGGTCCATATGTAGCTTTGTTAAGAACGTGGACTGATGAAAAGGCAGAGGAAAACATTACATCTTCATTCCAATATGGGAATGAGCTGACCACTCGTTTAAAAACTGGCTGGAAACTTGCCAATGAAAATTTGAAACAAGCCAGGAAGAAACATGCTGCCTATTATAACAGGAAGGCGAAAGACAGAAATTTGGCTGTGGGAGAGAAAGTACTGCTTCTTTTGCCCGGGAGTCAGAATAAGTTACAAATTGGATGGCAGGGTCCATATACAGTTCTAGAGAAGGTGTCTAGAACCAATTATAAGATAGATAAGAAGGGGAAAGAAAAAATCTATCATGTGAATCTCCTGAAGAAATATTTGGAAAGAGAACATCAGGAAGAGACACACTTGTTGACCTTGTCCATCGCCATGGAGATGAAAAAGGAACCACTTTCATCATTTGTGTATCCATTACACCCCTGTGAGACAGCAGCACAGGTGAAAATCAGTACACATTTAACGAAAACTCAGAAAGAGAGAGTGCAACAGGTTCTAAATAATCATGCAGAGGTGTTAACAGACCGACCAGGGCATACAAACCTATTGGAATATGATATGAAACTGATAGACCCCACACCTGTCTGTATGAAACCATATTCGATTCCGTTTGCTAAGGAGAAAGCTTTGAAGGAAGAGATAGACTATCTATTGAAGGAGGGAATTATTTCACACAGTGAATCCTCATATAGTTCCGGTGTTGTACTCTTAAGGAAGCCCTCTGGAGAACATAGACTCTGTATAGATTACAGGAGACTGAATGCTATTACAGAAGGACAGGTGGATCCATTGCCGGATACAAATCAGCTGTTTGCCAGTTAAATAAGGCTAAATATTTCTCAAGGGTGGATCTGAGTAAAGGATAATATCAGATTCCAGTAAAACCTGAGATCAGACAAAATTGTTGGATGTAAACATTTCGGAGGAACGTAATGAATCCCTGAGTTGCCTCTTTGATTGAGGATATTCCGAATGTTTCATACAGGGTAATAAGAAGATTAT
This sequence comes from Oreohelix idahoensis, assembly GCA_024509875.1. Lineage (NCBI taxonomy): Eukaryota > Metazoa > Mollusca > Gastropoda > Stylommatophora > Oreohelicidae > Oreohelix > Oreohelix idahoensis. The sequence goes on along the minus strand of JAMPIV010000732.1, from coordinate 122,045 downwards.
GGGATCCACTACGAAAACTCTGCTATCACCAGGTATATGTTATCTCCTCATAACGTACATTTTGAGGGAAATATAATGTTCTCTGGACATGTCATTGCGCAGACTCAGAGAAGAGAAATGGTGAATACGGGTTGCAAAGCAGCATTAAGACAAGCACTCATACTTGCGGCTGTTCAGTAACATAACCGAAATATATTATTGGTTGTAGAAGTCTGAGGCAGATTTCATGAGTAGTGCCTACTCTGAATGGACCCAACTACATAAAACCATGATAGCACCACAGCACAGTAAAGTCAAGTTGACTTACATTTATCTATGTGTATATAGAATAAAGAACTGACATGGGATGTCTGTTTTAAGAGGGGAGGTGTCGTGAAATATTCTAATCCACATATATAAATTATCAGGTAAATATAAAGCCTAACAAATAAATTCTAATAAAGAAAAGAAAAATGGTAAAATAACAGTGCTGTCACAAGGAATGTACTCGAAATCCCCCTTGTTTTCTACTTCGTCGGCAAATTGTAACGCCTTCACGTTGATAGTAAAAGCCTACTGTATTATTACCCGCTTTCTTCAATGAAACGTGTGCTGTATTTCTTGGAAAAACAGTGAGATACGCAAGCTGAACAATGACCTAATTTTAATATTTCATTCATTCCATTTTATACACGGCGTAACTAAAGACAGATGGACTAAAGAATAGAGAGAAGGGAGAGGCATAAAGCCGAACTCGTGCAACACTAAACACGCGTCGCGCGATATACAATTACTACTATCACGCGTGTAAGGCCACATGCACTAACTTTTTCGGACGGACAGTGATAAATTCACTACCCTTCCCAGAGTTAGGTTTTTAAATCCTGAAAAACTCTTATTAGAAAGATGACAATAGATGGGTTTACGTTTGAAAACATTACAGTACCCAGACAGCACATCTTCGAAACAGGAGGTAGAAGGAATTGCATATTTTGAACGCAGCATTTTAGCTCTATTAAATATATATATTTGGGTTCCTTAGGGTTTGCTGACAAAGAATATGTACAACGTTATGCAAATAGTCTAGGAATTAACAAGTTATAGCCAAAATAAAATGATGGTGCTGTCAGACAACACCAAAATCAGAATCGCTCAGTGGTAGATTTTTTTACACCACCATTGTACGGGAAATGGGCCACAAGTTACATTTGAACTGATTGGCTGGAATGATATGTAAGGCTAAACACGATTGGTCGGACTATAAATACTATCTTTGGTTGTTAGGGGAGACGTAGGAAGTTAAAATTTTTTCAAACACTTGTCGAAACGTGGCTCCATTGGCCAGACTCGCTGATATACTCACTTAGGAGCGTTAGTTCGAGACCACTAGTTCAAATAAGCTTGATAAAGCAACAGTGCGTTGAAGCCAGCTCATATTTTTGCTAAATAAAAGCCTGGAACATAAGCAGATGGGAATTTGTGCCAGTATTTGTGCCAGAATTCATTGCTAATCAACGTATCTGTGTTTGTTTCCATGAATTGTGGTAAGCTTGAAACATTCAGTTTCTTTTAATGAAAATTGAATGTGAATTGTTAATTTATGCCTGTATATATGTGTAGTTCAGTAGCAAACATGATGTAAAGCCTATAATGCTCCAGCCTGAACAGAAGGTGTCGGAGGAAAGTAAAACTGCATGGAATGGCCAAACAGTACACTGACACCTAGATTATTGATTAGACAGAAATAATGCTGGAAGTGCAGAGGCGTAGTAACCATTAAGGAGGTTAACACTGGTATAAAGTATTTCAGATGAAGCTGACAGTTGGCCTAACGCTCTGAACTCAATGTTTGTGATGTATTGTGCTCAGTGTAAAAAGAGAGTATAAATTAGTTATGAAGTAGAAGGTACATCCTTCTTGTTTTCAGGGACCGTGGTCTTGATGGTATTGAGCAGCACCTGGTCAGAGCTTTGCTGAATCCAGAGTCGGACAGCATACTCCTTGGTCCATTTAGTTATCAGTGAGGTGTCTCCAGAGCACAGGGGAGAAATCGAGCAGAGGAGTCTTTTCCTGCCGCCATCACGCAAGATAAGCTGATGTGGCCAGCTGAGCTCAAAATTATGTACCCCTATCTTAAAATAACATTGTAACAGAAACTTAAGAAGGGGAAGTAAATTGTTTTAATATCAGGAACTGAGAACATCTCCAATACTAGTTCCAATAAAAACAAACTATTGAAGTCATGATGACAAATACCAACAGAGCTTGAACAAAACAAAACCAGTATTACCTCATATTACTACTACACAACTGACACACATAGGATACTTTTAATAATATATGTCACTACAATATTCATATTGATAAATTCTGTACATATAACTTGTAAGTAAAATTGATTGTGATTCCTGGTTCCCTTTGTATTTGAATCAGGACACATATTCATTCATGACAGCAATGAATACATATTGTTATTTGAAAAGTTATCAGTGACTCCTTTAAGATATCCTTGTAGAGTGTTTTATGTATGTGAGTGTCACAGTGTTGTCAAGTGTGGTGGAATAAATTAAATTGTTTATCTGTCTGTTGTTGTTATGACTTACCATTCATCATATATACCCTAGACATACAACGTAGTCATCACACTATTCCAGAATAATTCTGACTGAGATATATATATATATATGTGGCAGCAAGTAAGGTTATCTATAATACACTACTCTTATTAGATATAGATACCTTCACAGCTGATCTCAGTCAGTACACTAAGTCCCCTATAAATATTTATAACATCCCACTTCACCACAGCTACTTCCGACAGTGGGAGAGGTTCTAGGATCTCACTGGACAGCTACCGCCCGCTTCAAGCTGGGCAGCCCCCAGTCAATAAGGTGTTGTCCCGCAACTGTCTGCTTTCCCCATTGGGTGCATGGGGATTAGGGTCAAACCCGAACTGTGGACAGAAAATTTTGCACCAAGCAATTATCGAAAAAATAGAAATAAGCAAACTCTCAGATTGTGATGCTGGAACGTCCGGACTATGTTGACTGCACTATCCGAAAACCTACAGGATGTAAACGATGTAAGGAAGACAGCCATAATTAATGATGAGCTTAAACGACTTCAGGTGGATATAGCTGCACTTCAGGAAACGCGCCTGGCGGGCTCTGGAACGGTGGGCGAGAAGGACTACACATTTTATTGGCAAGGGAAAGATCTTAATAAAGCTAGAGAACACGGAGTAGGTTTTGCGGTAAAAAAATCGCTAACTAAAATGGTTGAACCAGGCGAGAATGGATCAGAACGCCTGTTAACGCTCCGCCTGCAAACTAGCACAGGTCCCATCACCCTTGTCAGTGTGTATGCTCCTACTCTGTACTCTGCCTCAGAAGCTAAAGATGAGTTCTACGAGAATCTAACAGCAATTATCAAAAGCATACCTAGGCAAGAACAGCTTGTTCTCCTTGGTGACTTTAACGCTAGAGTGGGTGCCGATAATGTTTCATGGCCTTCATGTCTGGGCAGGTTTGGTATTGGCAAGCTGAATGAAAATGGACAACGGCTCTTAGAGTTGTGCGTCCACCATGACCTCTGCGTGACCAACACCTACTTTCAGACAAAACCCCAGCATAAGGTGTCATGGAGACACCCACGATCCAAGCACTGGCACCAACTTGGACCTGATTCTCGTCAGAAGGCCACTTCTCAGGTCTGTGCTCTCCACGCGCTCGTACCATAGTGCAGACTGTGATACAGATCACTCCTTGGTTTGCTGCAAAATCAGAGCACAACCAAGAAAACTCTTTCGTGTCAGACATGAAGGGAAATCACGTATTTATACCAGCAAGATGTCAGACCCTTTCATGATCGCTCAATTCACTGCGACCTTCGAGAAAGTGCTCAGTAGCCCTCAGCATGGTGATACTATTACAGAGAACTTGGAGCATCTACGGAACACTATTCAAAGTACTGCACTTGCCACCTTTGGTAAGAAAACAGCAAAGTCAAATGACTGGTTTGATGCTTCATCAGATGTGATGGCACCTGTCATTGAAGCTAAGCGCAGTGCTATGAATGAATACAAACGTTTACCGAGTGCCAGAACCCTACAGATCCTGAGGGCTACGAGAAGCAAAGTTCAACAAACTGCTCGACGCTGTGCAAATGACTACTGGCTCCAGCTCAGTGAGAGCATCCAGATCGCAGCGCAAACAGGCAACATTAGACAAATGTATGACGGTATAAAGAAAGCACTTGGCCCCCGTAAAAGTAAGACGGTACCGCTAAAAACCATCAGCGGAGAGAAGCTAACCGATAAGGGTAAGCAGATGGAGAGGTGGGTCGAGCGCTACTCTGAGCTTTACGCTACAGACAATACCGTTACGCCTGCAGCCCTTGATGGTGTCAACAGTCTGCCAACTATGGAGGAGCTGGATGCCGAACCAACATTAGAGGAACTCAGCAAGGCCATTGATAGCTTGGCCTCTGGCAAAGCACCAGGCAGTGATGGGATTCCTCCTGATTTAATCAAATGCTGTAAGAGCACGCTATTACATCCCTTGCATAGGATGCTGTGCCAGTGCTGGGAAGAGACAACTATTCCTCAAGACATGCGAGATGCCAAGATTGTAACATTGTATAAAAATAAAGGAGACAGAAGTGATTGCAATAACTACAGAGGCATCTCTCTTCTTAGTATTGTTGGTAAGGTTTTTTGCCAAAATCATCTTAATGCGACTACACAAGTTAGCTGAGCGCATCTATCGAGAGTCACAGTGTGGATTCCGAGCTGACAGATAACAAAAGACATGATCTTCTCTCTCCGCCAGCTTCAGGAAAAATCAAGAGAGCAGAAAAGACCATTATATATCGCCTTTATAGACCTCACAAAAGCATTCGTCCTGGTTAGTAGGGATGGACTCTTTAAAATCCTCCTGAAAATAGGCTGCCCTTCTAAAATGCTGGAAATGATAAAGTCATTCCATGACGGCATGAAGGGAACAGTCCAATATGCTGGAAGCACGTCACAGCCCTTTGATATACGAAGTGGCGTTAAACAAGGCTGTGTTCTGGCTCCGACCCTCTTCGGAATCTTCTTTGCCTTACTCTTGAAACATGCATTCAGAGATGCAACTGAAGGAATATGCCTTCACACTAGGTCAGATGGCCGTCTGTTTAATCTTTCAAGAAAAAAAGGTAAAGGAACCCGTTACACGCCCATTGAGGCATATTGGTAATATGGTGTTAGGCCCATATTATCTTGACCGTCGGCACACGAGGGGTGATGTGGTCGGCATCACGCCGGCCGCCTTAACCTTCCCAGAGTAGCTCTGGTACCCATTTGGGGCTGGGTCGACCCAGGAGCCGTTTGTGGCCTAAAAATTTTCCGCCTCATCTGGGGATCGAACCATAGACCACTGCGCTAGGAAGCCAGTGCACTAACCACTATGCTACCGCGTTAAACAAGGCTGTGTTCTGGCTCCGACCTTCTTCGGAATCTTCTTTGCATTACTCTTGAAACATGCATTCAGAGATGCAACTGAAGGAATATGCCTTCACACTAGGTCAGATGGCCGTCTGTTTAATCTTTCAAGGCTGAAGGCAAAAACAAAAATCAGAAGGGTCACTATAAGAGACTTGTTGTTCGCTGATGATGCTGCAGTCATCACTCAAAGCCAACAGGAGCTTCAGAGCTTGATGAATCGCTTCACTAAAGCATGCAAGGACTTTGGCCTCACAATAAGTCTAAAGAAAACGAATGTGCTGAGTCAAGATGTGGGTGCTGCACCAGTTATCACTATCGATAACTATGAATTGGCAGTGGTGCACCACTTCACATACCTAGGGTCTACCATCAATGACAAACTCTCACTGGATACAGAAATCGACAGCCGCATTGGCGAAGCTGCAGCTACCTTTGCCCGCCTCACATCGCGTGTTTGGGGAAGATCTAAACTCACAATGAAGACCAAAGCTGCGGTATATAATGCCTGCGTCACCAGCACACTCCTATATGGCAGCGAGACCTGGACGACCTATGCTAAGCAAGAAAGAAGGCTCAATACCTTCCATTTGCGGTGTCTACGCCGCATCCTCGGCATCTCGTGGAAAGATAAAGTGACAAATGTCGAGGTGTTGTCACGTGCTGGCCTTCAAAGTATGTATACGCTTCTTAGACAGCGCAGACTTCGCTGGCTTGGCCATGTTCGCCGCATGGAAGATGGTCGCATCCCAAAAGATATCTTCTACGGACAATTAGCAGATGGCAAGAGAACAGTTGGGCGACCACAGCTGAGGTTCAAAGATGTGTGCAAGAGAGATATGAGGGCACTGGACATGGATCCAGCAATTTGAGAGGATGAAGCTGCCGATCGCACTAAGTGGCGATGCTTTTTACGGCGCCACCTCAGATTGGGCGAAGAGAGGCTCACATAAGAAGCAGAGGTGAGGAGAAAACGTCGAAAGGAGCACCAGGAAAATAAGCAGCTGAGGGCTGTCACCTCAGGGGCGCATTCCCATAGTCAGTTATGACTGAAGGGGCTATTATTATTATTATTATTATTGTTTTTGTTTTTGTGCGGAGGTACCTGATGTATACATGTTGTGATTGCACTATTCTCATCCCTTGGAAGCTGTTCCAGCAGGTTGTTCTCGGTTATTGTAACTCCGCTCCTTTTCGCAGGATAGTTTGGGTATCTTGAGCAGATGATCTGTTTTGAAGTTTATCAGATTATTTCTTCTACAGTAATCTGCACTACTGCTATGGAAACACCTGTTAAAGGTAAATTAGGGAATTCAATACCAACAGAAAAAGAACAAATGAAGAGATGGGCTGAGCACTTCATGGAGGTGCTAAACAGACCACCACCAACAGTAACACCTGATTTTAATAATGAAACACCCACAACCACCTTGCCAATAACTTGCGATGAATTCACGCTGGACGAGATCAAACAAGCCGTTAAAAGATTTAAAAATGTTAAAGCTGCTGGAGTTGACGAAATTTCAGGGGAAATGATTAAAGCAGTTAATGACAACAACTTCTTGAGATTTTTAGATATTATAAATGAAGTATGGAGAGAAGAACAACCACCACAACAATGAAAAGACAGTATTATTGTAAAGTTACCGAAGAAAGGTGATCTATCAGACTGCAATAACTGGTGTGGAATATCTCTATTATCAGTACCTGGAAAATTATTATGTTGCATGATTTTAGAAAGACTTAAATTGCATGCTGACGAAAAGATCAGAGAAGAACAAGCGGGTTTCAGGCCGAAACGATCATGTATTGATCAAATATTCACACTAAGAACAATTATAGAAGAATCAGTGGAAATGCAATCGCCACTTATTATCACCTTCGTTGATTTTCAGAAAGCCTTTGATAGTCTACACCGCCCATCATTGTGGAAGATACTTACAATCTATGGTTTTCCAACAAAATATGTGAATATAATCAAAGCGTTATATGACAATGCAAGATGTTGTGTTAGAACAAATAAAGGGAATACAGAATGGTTTACAGTAGAAACAGGGGTGAAACAAGGCTGTATTATGTCACCACTACTTTTTGGAATACCTATTGATTGGGTTATGAGACACTACACCCACAATGAACAATTAGGTATAAAATGGACAAATTGAAAATTCCTGGGGGACCTGGATTTCGCAGATGATTTAGCATTCTTAAGTTCAACACCCAGACAATCCCAAGAAGCAGTAAATAATTTGTGTCATCTCTCGGTTAAAATAGGTCTCCAAATAAATGCCTCTAAAACTAAAGCTATGAACTTTTCTAACGAGACCTTTGATATCATCTTGAACGGGGAAAAAATACAGAAAGTTGAAAGTTTCAATTATTTAGGCAGTAAAATGACTCAGGATGGTGACACAACAAGAGAAATCCATACTAGAATTGCTTTGGCAGCTAGCGCCTTCAATAGATTATCTAACATTTGGAAATTACGATCATTGAATATACATACCAAGCTTCGTCTGTTTAATTCAAATGTTATCTCAGTGTTAACATACGGCTGTGAGAGTTGGAAAATAACAAAATCATTGGAGGACAAGCTGAATACATTCGAGAACAAATGTCTTAGAAAACTCATGAACATCAGTTGGAAAGAATTCAAGACTAATCGACAAATAAGAGAAGACTCTAGGCAGAAATATGTCTCCGACTATATAAGGAAAAGACGGTGGTCATATATCGGTCATGTCCTACGAATGCAAAACAACAGAATACCACTACAGGCGCTCACGTGGGTTCCTGAGGGTAAGAGGAAAAAAGGAAGACCAAAAGAAACACTCAGAAAAACAATAATAAGAGAAGGAAGAACGTTGGGCCTAAATAATGTGCAAGAGCTAAGAGGAGTGGCGTCACAACGAACAACCTGGAGAGCACTGGTTTCTGCCTTATGCGCCGTGTTTGGTGCTTAAAGAATTTATTATTATTATTAATCTGCACACATGTGTCTATGTCTTTAATGGTTTTTGTTTCTGTTGTCATTTACCTGCTGACTGTAGTTAACACTGTCGAGTTCGTAAAATTACTTCCTCGGGTATACATTGTTTTATCATCATGTCAATTTTTCAGCTTTCTTTAAAGTCTCAAATATTACCTGCGTGTACACAACATCACTGGTTGCACCTGAATAGATACTACTGCTTTTTTAGATTATAACTACATCATAAATTAATTTAATCTGCTCAAATTGATACTATTGTTTCTTAGACTGTATCTATTCTAGTTTAGCTCAATGCATTTGGTAAGCGAATGGCAGCTAGATTTTGTGAATCATGGAGCTTTAGAACTCTCCTAAGATGTCGCTATGTTCTAAAAGTAGGAACTACTGTGCCCATGAACTTTTTAAATCGATTTACAGAAGGAAGTACCGCTTAAGCTTTGCTATAGAAATTGCGAAATATAATATAGATTTTTGTTTCTTTGTGTCCACAATGGTACATGTTAAGTTTCAGATTAGTATATACCAGAGCATTTCAATACTGTAAGATAATTTCCGTTCTAAAATTGTATAGTGTTACAAATATTTTAAAGATTTCATGTGACCTCACACTAAACACTCTTATTAAAGTATTATAAGACTAAACATTGCTTGCTTGACAATGAAATATAATAAAACGTTACGTGTTTTTGTGTTTTGACATTTTAATATTCGTGCTAAAGTGCTGAGTAACAATTAAAACTTTTACATTTCAATTTTGAAATGTCCAGTAATTAGACATTCTCAATTTGAAAGCCAGAAAGCATTGAACGTTACCCATAATACGATGTTTTGTTTTTGTTTCAAGTAGTTATATGTTATAAAGTAAAATATACTAGCAGTTATCAGTTATTCCGGCTTCTATAATTACATAATTTAAAATTAAACACTCTTTCGGAGTGTATTTTAATTAAATAACGTATGTATCTGTCTTCAAACATAGGACATGAAGATTCATCAAGTCGCTGTTGCAATATTAGGCTTTCGATAACTACAGCAGCCGTTTTAAAGAACATTCTTAACGCACATAATTAAGAACTTAAATTCAAGAAAGCCTTTGAAGTAACATAAAAGGACGTGCTAAACAGCTTATTTATAATACTCTTTCGTTGCGCACTCTGCAGATCATGGTGCCACAACTGTTGCTCGTCTAGCAGGCAGAATGCTTGCATTAAGCAGTCACATGTTCGTGGAGCGGTGATTTATGTAGCTGATTTACATGATCAAATATAACCGTATATTAGTTACAATATAAGTCATGCCTAATGGTATAATATTCCTATTCTTTATTTACCTACGAGGTGTATAAACAATATATATATATATATACTTTATATATGTTTTGTCGAATAGCACTGTATAGCACCACGAGACGTAAGCTCTTCAACATATCTTTATGAAAGTATAACACAAGGTTATTCAGAGCAACTAGTTGATTTTCCAATAATGCAGTTGTTAAACCTGACTAATACTGAAGACTCATCCAGAGACGTCTTCGGTATAGATGACCATGCAATGCGGATATATACATGGGTTGTATATAGCGTTGTTTGTCAGATATTTAACATCTTCGGTATCGCTACAAACGTTGTCAACATCGTCTGCTTTGTCCATCAAGGTTTCAAAGACTCCGTCAACATCAGTCTGATGGGTATGTGGGGAAGTTTAATTATAGTGCATCTGCGTGTCTTCGGCATATATTAATTACTAATTATTATTACTTCTCCTATGTGCTATTTAAAATACTCAAATTTAGTCTACCTGACATTTTTTGCAATTCCAATGCTTGATATCGAATACTCTGCATTTTGTCATATGTCTGTGTCACGTACTGATTTGAGTAAAACTAGTAAGACCTGATCATGATGAGGACTATCCTGTTTATCGTATCGTGAATCGCTGATCAGGCATGACTGTCCTAAAGATCGCAATTTATCAAAATCAACAGACCAGGAACAGACCAGGCTGAATTTGTTCATTTGCCTTTGTGGTTAGGGTATTAAATTATTCTCTAGGCAAGCAACAGTAGAACTCTTAAAAACAAGCTAAGTACCGAACATAAACCAACTCCACGATCCCCTACTGATGTGGGGCGAAATACTGGAAATGAGGACAAGAACAAGAACGTGCCATGTGGCTACGCAGAATAACCTAGTGTCTGTTAGGACTCACAGAGACTAAAACATACAGCAAAAATCTCCATGTTAGCCCAGGTGAAATTATCACCTGTTCAAGATTTAAAGATGAAAAACGCAAGCACACAGGCGTCACCGCCTATAATAAGTAAATTGAGGAGAAAAATGCTGTAAACGAAACATAGCATTACTAAACTGGAGGTTGCCTTAACTCCCAGACAAATTATAGTGAATATATTATTGAGAATAACACTAAAAGAAAAATAATTATGAGACTGATGAAATTATTCATGCGATGATTTAGGTGTTGAAGGCTGGCAACGTTTAGTAGACTCCTTATATTGTAACGTAACAAAAGCGCGTCAGTTCAACCTAGATACAAGGTACATCGGTTATATTAGTATGCATACCCAAATACAAAAGACGTTTAGGTCTAGTTGATAAAGAAATTAATATTTAACAATTAAAAATCATACTACAACGTCTTTTGGCTATGACAAATAACATTTTGAAATGGAGAAAAAGATTGTGATGAGCCATACGTATGTCAACGCATACGTTGTCATACGAGCAACTAAGCACATGTCAAGCGTTTGAAAAAGCTACTGGTTTCACATTTGTTTTGCGTTGTATAGAAAATCACATTAGAGAACAAAATTAAAGCAATACATACAAGTCACAACTAGCTGGGAATATGAATTTCCACAATACAGAATCATTTACTCAAACTATGGTCAAAGGGTGTGTTTTAAAGGTTCGAGGCAGTTATATTTGCAACAACAACAAAACATGACACCAGAAGCAATGACGAAACTGACAATAACGTCACTAAGGATTATAATAGTAAGTCTGGAACTTCAAGAAAGAGGAAGAAAAAACAATGTTACGCTCCACAAATTAATGTGAATTATGCTGCCACACAAATAATGTTAAAACAGCTTTAGGGAGCATTAGATACATCACCAAGCCATGATAATAAAAGTGTTTCAGAAAAAGCAAACGAAAAGTGAACAAGAAACAGTTACAACAAATTGATAATGGAGAAAAGAGGCACAAGAAGCATACATTACAACAAACATATTTGTACGATAACATTTTGTCACGGATTGCCTCCCATGCTTTGCAGTAGTAGTCCAACAGTGGCCAAAACTCAAGAATATCTAAATGGGTCACCAAAAGTGTCAACCTGGGCACAAGATTACTCTTGGCAGAGATGTAGATAGAAGTGTAATGAAGCTTCTATCTTAAGGGAATATATTATCACAAGATAATTCAGAAGTCAAGAGCCATGCAGCTTAGGGCTCAGCAAAGGTTAACTTATATCTGTCTGTCGCCTTTTGTGAAGGATTTAAACAATGGTTTAGCCCGTTCAAGCTCTCAGCTGAGTTAATTCAGCGTATTTTCTCTTCTAACGGTATAGCTCTGTTTAGAGGTATATATATATATATATATATATATATATATAATATTCTGGCTCATACGTTTGCTTTCATACATAAAATAACTGAATAAACTACTATTGTTTAGTTTTAAAACAACAGGTAACAAACTTAATAATCAATAAGTATGAAGAGTTTAAAATAAGTGAAATGCTGGTGAATTTTATATAGGAATCCTATTTTCTCGTCACGGCAATTTAGGGTGCGAATATAGTTCAGAAAATTGTGTCCGGTTGCTGGTGCCATTTAGTTAGCACTTAGCTTGTATGAGCGAGTACTGCAGCCTTTGTTTTCGTCACTTCTTTTGTGATGATAACACTTCACAGTCTGGTAGCTTCTTTTCTCAAACGGTCGGATCGCTTAGTAACAGGATCCCAAATTTTGGGAATACACAATCTCTTTGCAAAGGCTAGAATGGACACGAGCAACTTTGGTTATATGCTCTCGAATCACTTGGTATGGAAATTTTGAATCCCTTATATGACGGGTGAATCTGGGAAACACTAGGTCTGGAAAAGTTTCTCTTACGACGGGTGATCCTATTCCTTAGGTATCCAGACTTGGCATTTAAAGTCATGGCCCCTTAAGTTACAGTCTTGTATTTAAATATGCGGGTATACTTGTTAGTTTTCAAAGTTCCCCAAATACTCGATCTGTCATTTATAATATTGGAATCCTTGATCCGATCCTTTTCTTTCTGGGTTTTTTTTTTGGGGAATTGCTAGTTTGAAGTTTCGAAGCTGTCTGTTCTGAGTCTCTGAGTTTAGATCAATATCCTTTAGCTCCCCAAGAAGCACAGGCCTTCATCAAACACAAGCCAAGTCTCCCTGTCCTGTGCCATCTGCTCAAGTTCTTTCCATGTTTGCCTTATCATTTTCACCTCTCTTTCCAGGTCTCTTCTCCACGTGGTTTTGGTCTACCTCTGCCTCTCTTTCCCTATGGATTCCAGAACAAGGACTGCCATGTAATGCTATCAACAGGTTTCCTCAATGTGTGTCCTATCCATCGCCAGCATCTTCTTCTCAACTCTTGTTTCACTGGAACTTCTCTCGTTCTTGTCATCAATTCCACATTTGTGACTTTGTCACTCCATTTCAGTCCTTCTATTCTACGCAAGCACCCGTTTACTAAAGTCAGTAGCTTTGTGGTTGTGGTTTTTAGTGTTCTCTATGTCTCAGAGTCATACAATAGGACTGACTTCACATTTGAGTTGAAGATTCTTATTTTCGTGTTCGACTTAATTTATAGTGTTCTCCATATGTTTTCCAATGCAATGAAAGCTTTTCTTGCTTTTTGTATTTTTTTTGATATCACTGTCTGCCCCTCCAACTTTGTCTATATTACTTCCAAGATATGTGTACGATCCTGCATGTTTTAGTGGTGTTTCTTCACGTTCAACCTTGTTATCATTTCTTGCATTAATTCTCATAATCTTTGTCTTTTCCGTGTGTATTTTCAGGCCCACTTGTTGTGACCTCTCATCGAGAATTTTAATTTTCTCTTGCATCTGATTATGGTTATGGGACAGAAGAGCCAAGTCATCTGCAAAATCAAGATCTTCAAGCTGTTTAGTCAGATTCCACTGAATTCCATTTCTGTTGTGTGATGTCGATGTTTTCATAACCTAATCTATTGCTAGTAAGAAAAGAAATGGAGACAAGAGGCATCCCTGTCTCACTCCCGTTCTAATCCTAAACGGTTATGTAAGTTGTCCTTCATGAAGAACTCTGCATGTCATGTTTTTATAGGTCTTCTTTATTAAGTTAATGATCTTAATGGGAACTCCATAATGCCTCATCAATTTCCGAAGCGATTCTCTGTCTACACTGTCAAGTGCCTTTTCATAGTCCACGAATCCGATGTATAGCGGTGAATTCCATTCCAGACTTTGATCAACTATTATTCTCAATGTGGCCATCTGGTCTGTACAGGATCTATTTTGTCGAAAACATGCTTGTTCATCTCTCATGTGCTTGTCAGTGGACTCTTTTAATCTCTCAAGGATGATTCTGTTTGATAATTTTGCTGGCACTGATAGTAACATTATTCCTCTATAATTTGTGCACTCTTGTAAATTTCCCTTATTAGGCAACTTGACCAGATATCCTTCCTTCCATTCTGCTGGTATTTCCTCTCTCTCCCAGACTTAGCCAAGTAGTTTGAATAATATCTCTGTGAGTCTCTGAGTTTGCTAGATTATATTTCCCACTTCTCAGTTCAAATCACAGATGGTACTTACGCTGAAATTTCTAGTGAAATTCAATGTTTATTCCGGATCTCACTTCAATCCAATCGTACGCTCTTTTGCACAATGTGGGTTGGGGTGTTTTAATTCATAATCTCCCCCGCGTGATTTAAAATAGTACATTTAATATTCCTATTATGAAATCTGTTTAATTGTACGTAATATTTTCGAGGAAATCTTGTGCACTCTCACAAACAAATCTGTGAATCTTTTGATGGCCAGATGCTACATTCAAATATTGTCTTCCCCAGACTGGTTATCGGTAATAATCTAACCCCTGGATGGACCCGTGAAACGATTATCTCATTATCGCCCGTGTTTTCGTGCCTTTTCCAGACAGTCAAACAAAAGAGGTCACCGGCCGCTCAGACTAACAATATGGTTTCCTATTCATCCTCGTACGAGACCATATTGTGTCTAACGAGGATCGTCTCCTATCAAAAATGGCGGCGACTCAAAGCAATAAACGTATTACCGCTGACCGGTGAAAATGGCCGGGCATTGTTACGATAATGTTACAGTTTACCTAGCGGAAGGTAAATAAGTCTGAGGAATGGTCACAGCAAAAGAATGTTCGGCGTAAAATATGCAAAAAAATCAAAAAAATGAGATGATCGGTGAAGTAAATGAAGAAAAAGAGATGATATTGCTGGAGGGGCTAAAGGTGTGAGAGAGCTCAAAATACATGTACAAACCGTTCTGTGACACATCTATAACTTAAGACATAAATGTAACATATCATAAATGAAAACATATATAAATATATAAATAAATATTGTCTAATAACTTTAAGTTTAGCCAGCAGGTGGGCTTGAACATCAATTTAAAGAAGTCAGAGGTCATGACGCTCAATGTGAGCAACCCTGAGCCCATATCAGTAAGGAATCAGCAACTGGTACAGAAAAACACCTTCACATACCTAGGATGCATAGTAACACCAGACGGCGGGGCAGGCAAAGATATCAACATCAGAATGAATAAGGCAAGAACAGCCTTTTTTAGCCTAAACAACATCTGGAAGTCCTCTCAATACAGCACAAGCACAAAATTAAGATTATATCAGAGCTGTGTGCTTTCTGTGCTTCTCTATGGTGCAGAATGCTGGAGAGTTACAGAGAAGAAAATGTCGAAATTGTCCTCTTTTCACACAACATGCCTAAGAAAAGTTTACCGAATCTTTTGGCCGAATACCATCACCAACCAAGATCTGCTTACTCGGAGCAAGCAAGAGGACATGCACACCATCATAGCTGGCAGACGTTGGAGCTGGGTTGGCCATGTCCTCAGAAGAGACCCCGATGCCATCACAAGAACAGCTATGCTTTGGACCCCTGAAGGGAAACGAAAGAGAGGCCGACCTAAAACAACCTGGCGGAGGACTGTGGAGGCTGAGATGCAAAGAATGAACCAGAGTTGGGGCAATGTACGAAGGATGGCCGCTGACCGAGCAAAGTGGAATCAATTTGTTGTTGCCCTACAAGACGCCACTAGGCGTGATGGCCACTGACTGCTTTGACGGTCGGCGGCTAAGGATCAAAAAAGAAGAAGAAGACACACATAAAGGTATGTTTCAGGCACTAGTGAGAAATAAAGAAGTAGAAAACTTGACAAGAGAAAAAAACAGAAGATCGGGCAAGATACTATAAAAGGAATCACACAATACGGCACATCAATACTAGGTTTTTTTACCGCTGGAGCTACGGAGAAAAATACGGAGGTTATGCTTCTGTGTAAAAGTGACAAAGACCCAACCCTTATACCGCACAAATCTTGTGATAGAGATAACCAAAACATGGCTACATCCTACTAGACTATATTAGATAACCTACAGGGTGAAAAACAATGGACGAATTAGATCACCACCCAACTTCATTTAAAAAAATAAACAGCAGCACTCTATATAAAGCTAAGATCTCTTAATGGGCACTAGAAGTGCCAGAACCTGACTCCTGCTTAAGAAAGGCCACAATCAAATCTAAAGAAATAATCTAAAGAAAGAGTACACCACAACAGTACATAGAACAGTACATACAAAATATCTTAACTATATAAACAGATTGGTCAAAAGATTATTGTGCACAACTAGGAGCAGCAATAGCAACATGGACAATTTACAAAAGAAATGAAGTCACAGACAATACTTTAAACTTTACAGCAGAGTTAGCGCCAATCTTAAAAAAAAAACTTTAGAAATATTTACAGATAATCCACCAAATAAAGTTATTATTTTCTTCCATCAAAACTCGTAGCAATCAGAAACATAATTGAATGCTGCAGGCCAGATATTGAAGAGGAAATACTGCAGAAAGATATATTTATACTCACCGCAGGATGCAGGTGTTGAGAGCTACGCACCATGATTGAAGTATTTGGGTTCAACCAATGCGCAGTTACTGAAATTATCGTAGCGCGGTTTTACGACATGAGTTAGATCCGTCGTGACGCAAATGGAGTCAAGAGATAGAGTGTGACGTCAGAGGGAGAGGCGTTAGTTGCGCTGTGGGAAGGCAAGGTGTCTTATAATGTGCTCTACTTAGCATCGTATCAATTATGAACTGAATCAACGGGCTGGTTTGTGCAAGAGTGAATCATATGTTATGGTCTCATTGGCGAGGACCACTAAATAACGGACAAGAAATTTGTTACCTATAAATTTGGATACATTATTGTTAAAGTTACATGATGATAGGAAACTCTTTACAGAGCGATACAACAGGAAGCAATCTGATCATCAGAAGAAGTCCCCCCGTCCGACAAGTGTTTCGGCCCTATATACTCCTCTACACTCTAAGGGGGGCGGGCCCACTTGGGTCATGACTCCCAAGCGTCTCAGCTTCCTGTTGTCTTGCATCGAAAATGAACCCATTTCACTTATGGTAGCAACTTTAAATTCCACAACTCCGCCAGCCGTGGAGGCAATTGTGAAAGTAACAAGGAGAAGACAAATTATTCCGTTCGTTCCGTCGCACACACTGAGACACCAGCGCGAAATTATCATTAAATATAAATGGACCGTCATGGTCTCGTGGAGTGCTTAAATTATTTTGTGTAGACCCTTTGTGCGAAATTAGTACTTCAAATTACAAATCGGCCATTTTGTGAGTGAATCACATAATATAGACTGACAGGGTACGCAAAGGTAGTGCCACACTAACATGGGTACCAAACAACCAATACAAAATATACGACGAACTAAAATACCAAAAAATAATGACACTCACTGCGACGACGTAAGATTAAAAACTGGATATTTCATGCCAGAGGAAAAACCATTTGCAAATATTGTCAAGAACCGTATACAATTACACGCTTTCTGATTGATTACAAGAAATAGGCAAGACATAAAGACATAATCCAATAACGGGAAGTTAGAAAAGAATGTAGACAATCATAAAGGCATTAAAACACCACAAGAATTACACAAATTAATAAAACATTATATAATAAAAACAAAAGCAAACATTGACAAAAAAAAGGATGCTCCACAAATTTTGCAAACCAAAATCTTGCTTAGGTTACTGTGGTAGGCTTCCCCAGAAAGATGCGTATATACATAAATAAACATCCAACCAATCTTAAATGCACGCCAGTTTAGACTCAACCAAGTTTCTGCACAGCGCAACAATCTGAACTATGACTAAAATATAACAGCACTATCAATCGGAATACTACAGCACAGAGTAAAGAATAAACACAAGCAAGAAAAACATCACTCAGTTTCATGTATATATTAAGTGATTGAAATGAACGTAATACGAAGAAAAGCAGCAAACGCGTAAACACAAATCCCGGTGGCACATAGGAGAACAAAGTGACCACCTTGCCACAAACAGGAGATCGCAAACCTATCTTCCTGATTGAGGGTAAAACGGCAACCAGATAAGGGTTCGTTTCACGGTGCTTTTTCTGCCTTTGCGTCATTGTGTTTTTCATGGAGCGCATTCCGGATGACAAACATGCTAATGATTAATTGTCACGGAATGTGCTTCGTGACAGTAAGCCATGCGTTCAAAACGTTGCCAGATGACTGGACAGGCTACAGGTCTTACTATTGAGTACAAAGTCTTGCGGGGTATTCTGAGTCAGACTGTTGACCGGGAATAAGCCATCTTTATTGGAGAGAAGAGGTTATGAACTGACCATGTAATGTTTGAGGTGTACATTTTTTTCTTTTTTTTTTTTCTTTTTTTTTTTTTTTCGTACGCCCGCTAATACTCGAGGCGAAATCTCAGGTTATTATTAATGTCTAACCTGACATTGATTTTACGTGAGTATCCCTTTTCTTGTACAGAGACAGGTGTCCCTCGCCATTAAAGCAGATACTCCCTCTGTACATGCCACTGACACTTATATCTTGAGGGACTAGCGTTTGCGCTATGTGATAGCAGATTGTGTTATACAGTCTTGTGGCCATTTTTGCAGCCATTTTGTCAGTATACTCTGAAAACCAAGTTGCTTTGAGTTATTTGACAGAATGCCTCATCATTTCTCAGTCACGAATGTGCTTTTATATTAATACACATAGCTTGTGTCGTTAAGTGGTACCGTGTTTGCAGTTGTGAAAGTCAGCATACACTTCAGAGATTATCATAGTTATTTGTGTTTTTTTTCATTTGCACACATGTATCATGTACTTGATAGTGTTTTCTAAGGCGTGTTATAACAATAGAACAAGTCGATGCTTTGTAACTCTTTATCGCTCTCTCTCTCTCTCTCTCTCTCTTTCTCTCTCTCTCTCTTTCTCTTTGGTTGAAAACAAAACGAATACAGCTATATTCACATATGTATCAGATGCATATTTATCCATATATCCTTCCGTGACAGTTCGTATTAAAAGGTGTTCCGAGAAAATAAAAAACTAAGATTGCAGACAACAGTGACTTCTTCTTTGTTCGCCATTATAACAGTAGCACAACCATTTCGCTTGGCATTTTTTCCCAAGCTATTGTCATTGCAAAAACATGTTTTCCCACACTGGACTTCGTGAAGGTCATGCTACCTACTCCACTTATTCACAGACATAAATTCTTGGATGGCATGTTCTTCAGTTGTTTGACTTTCTTACAAAGACACGAGTATTTGTGTGGAATTGTTGATTTATTGAACATTCTATGGTCTCCTTCTAACTCTTACCCCGAGGATACCAGAATGAGGACATCCTGGTAAAGCTTTCATCAGGTTTCCTCAATGAGTGTTTTATCCATTTCCAACGTCTTCTTCTCATCACTTGCACGTGTCTGGTTCCTGTGAACAGTTCTACACTGGTGACCTGATCATATCACTTCAACCCTTCTATTCTTATCAATCACCCATTTAAGAAAGTGTATAGCTTTTTTATTGTTCTTCTCCACGTTTCAGAGTCGTTCAATATGGCTTGATATTTGAACTGAAAATTCAGATGTTTGTGTTGGACTTTATTTCCTTTGATATTTTCTCAAATTTCATGAAAGCTCATCTAGCATTTTCCAGTTGTAATATAAATCAATAAATGTATGATGTTATATTACATTTTAATGATAAATGCCTAAATAGTGCTTGGAGTAAATGTGGGGATGAAAGGACGCAGAATTTAACCATGTATCCTTCCTTTCATGATAAATGTATTTATCATCTCTATCAGACATTAGCAAGTGATTTATAGAAGCGTCAACATTTGCTTTGATTGCCTCTGCCGGATTGCAAATAGGATCAGCCGCATTTTATAATTTAGAAACTTCATGGCTTTCTATATTTCTTCCTTCGTTGGTCTTTCACTGTTAACATGTAGCTACACTTCTGCTGGCTTGACGTGTGGTGTTTGTTTTGAGTTCAGATATAGAGAAATTCTTCAAAATGTTTAGTCCGACTCTACATTTGTCATTGTCTATTGCTAAGCAATATTCCATTCCAGTCTTTGAAGGTCGTGCTTATATAGGTTTTAAAGTTATGTAAGGTCTCGACTGAGTATAGGGGATGGTGATAAGTACGTGAGAAGTAAAGGTGTACGAAATAGATTTTAACGAGTGGATAGTTTAAGGAGAAGATCTGTCTCTGGACTGAGTAGTTTCTCTTGTCAAGCCTATCTATACGACTATAATTTAGTATAAGACAATCTTGCACCTCCATATATTGGGATATATACGTTACACTAACCACACACACAGAGCTATGTGACAACAAGACACACAAACGTGAAAAAAACTATGGTAAATTTGGGTATGGGTCTGACCAACACACAAAGTTTAGTTCTTTTGTTGTTTATTATCATTAAACTTTACAAAATCGAATATATAAAAGAGAAAGATCAAATACATCAGTCCTAATATCCAATAAAAATTAAACAATAGTCAAACAGAGTACAGATGATACAATGTTTCTTGTACTAAAGAAAAATATTTCACTCTCTCTCAGTCATACGTTGCTACACACTCTCGCTTCTTATCCTATTCTTGGTGAAATAATCTGTTGGACGTAAAAATCCATGAATATGTACGAGTATATAAGGTCCAAAGTATTTCTCTTCCGAATTGGGCCCCAGTCCCTCCACTAATAATTACATTCTATAAGGGGGACGCCTAATTTGGTGATTGATTCCTCGATAAACAATGTCACCTTGAATAGTTAATGCCGAGACTCTCTGAGATCTGGTGTTCACAGTAAACTGTAGGAAAACTTCTGATTGCTAAAACTGTTAATTATTGTTACTTAATGATGATGGTAAATCCTATCGGCTGTGTCTGTGGTGAGTGCCGATTTTGAACTCTTCTGGATAAATATCCTCTTGGATACGACTATCAAAAGTCGTGAGAAATGTTATATCTTTCACACCCCAGTGGGCTGACTAAAAAAAAATGCAAAAATATATCTGGGTATTTGTAAGTCCAGTTAAAATTTACTATTAAAATGTTCGTTAGTCTCTGTGGCCGGTCCAGTTCACAACTGAACTTGGAGATGCGTAAGCTAAAAGAAGACAACTTTAATCCAATTAGTAAAATGGAGAAAATGCCAACATAGACAACAATGGACCAAAATATAGACCAAAATAATGCCAAATTAAAAAACAACCGCTGGTCGCCGTTGATCAGGTCATGCCTAAGGATAGAGGAACATTATGAAAAAATTACTGCTACATATAAGCAAACGGATTCTCTAGCCTATTACTATCTGGTCAGTTATTATTTAATTATCCATACGCGGACTTTACCAAATATCGCCTGGCCCTAAGTAACTATTAGAGGGTCGGCGTCGGTTTGTTTAGTCGCATGATATTTAAACAACAGTCATTTAGTAAATTACACAAAAATGAAAAAAACGTGAATTATATTCCGTCAATTATCCGTCGCGCCTAGTGTATTAATTAATCAACTAAACCGTCTCTTTCCGTGTGATAGTGGGTGTTTAAAATTAACATTACAACTGAAACATCGGAAATAAAAATAGCTACGCGTTATTTAATTCACTAGTTCTAACACCTACAAAATCACAGCGAATTTAAGATGATAAACTTGTAACACTTTAATACGCTTAAGCACATTTATATTACCAGAAATCCAGAAAGAAAACACCACGAAACTATTAACACATCTATTCCCAATGGTTCTAGATAACGTAATTAGACTCTCTCCGAAAAATTCTGAGCGACACTGATAACTGATTTGGGAAAGACGCAGTTTATATACTATCATGTTATTATGATCTCTAGAGGATGTGAATTTTCACACTCCATTTCCTAGCAGAAAAATCTGAAACTACGTCTCCCCCCCCCCCCTCCCCCCGATAAAAGGTTAACGGTCGCTCTGTTCGGCGTTGCTAACCGACAACAGAGGCTAGTACCTTGTAATGGGCTTCCTTCCGAGATTTTCCCTGTTTCTCGAGATCAAAGAATAGTCTCCTCCCTGAGTACGAACATTAAAAGGGTTAGCTCCCCTTATAGAGAATCTTCAAAGGACGTTACTCTTCCGCGTGTTTTCCACGTGCGGTCTGTCAGTTATCGTAATATTGACAGATCAGCTCGCGTGAGAAACTTAGGTAAACGAACGTGGATCGCCCCCTGCTATGAATGAAAGGTTGCGAAAGTTTGTAAACAAACTCGTTTATTAAGGTCAAGTAAAAAGAGGCGTGGATTAAAAGGTGAGTCAGACAGGCAGAGAAATGCGTGACTTTGTTAGCGAATCTAAGGACGCTAACGGGAAAGCAAAGGCCATATTTCCATTATACGTCACAGTGATAAGGCCATTTGTTGCTAGCAAATTCCCTGTTATTATGTTTATTTTAGTACAGGTCCTTTATATTTCTTTTTGACGCAGCTTCCGCTACTTCTTTACCTAACTCATCAAAACATTTCTACTTGTCTCTTATGATGTGTCTTCATACCTCTTTGTTGACTTCTATGTATAGTCAAGGGCTTGGACCCTCGAACTTCTGGTTTTGCTTGTGTTTAAATATGTTTTCTTCTGTGTTCTATCTTTTATTTATTGATGGTTTCTGTTGTTATCAGTGCTTTGTGCTGATGGATTCTTGTCTCCAGTATTTCTTTACGTATCTCTTTCCATATTTTTTTTTAATCTGTTGCTAGTGGTCTTTTGTATTCGCAACATCTTTTAGCACTTGGGTATTTTAGCTTTCTCCAGGTTGCGTCATAAACGTGATTACCAGACTCCATTCTGTTGTCCTGGATGACTGACTTATATTATTGTCTTTTGTTGGCATTGCCATGTTGTTTGTTAAATTATTTTTATTTTTTATTTTTTAATATTACAGGATGGGTATCCGATTCTTTGCCCAGTCCTCCAGTAGCATCTTTTTACAACATGAATGGTAGATTACAGTGTTCCTATTCTTTGTTCCATTTTGGGCCCCAGTAACGCAGGGGTGAAAGTTAGAGTGGGACTAGGGACGTCCCTTAATTAGAATTTAGTGTTGCCAAGTGTTCACTATTTAGAATTTAGTGTTGCCAAGTGTTCACTAATTAGAATTTAGTGTTGCCAAGTGTTCACTAATTAGAATTTAGTGTTGCCAAGTATTCACTGGAAAAGAAAACAATGTACTTTCTAAATGGTGTAAATCATATCCGTGTTTACATGTTATTCGTGGCGAATGTAATTTATAAAACCAATTCTAATTTTCAACAAAGTTTACACGACTACAATGTTATTCCTTTCCCAGGGTTATCAGTCTCTGATCTCGGCAGTCTTACAACGATGATTTGGGCATGCATCTCTTTAACGCCGGAAGTAATTGCAGCAGATTTGCCTTTTGAGCCCCTTGACGTCTATTACCTGACAACTGGATTGATGCATTTATTTTTCACCAGAGCAAGCAGTTGTATCACTGCCACGATTATTTTAGAGAGATGTTTATGCATTATCACACCTTTAAAGGTAAGAACGCCCTAGAATTTTTGACATTTCCTCATTTTTTTTCAATAGAAGAAGTCAGTGTTGCAGGTAGGATAATTGTGAATAGAGTATGTCTGAGTTCAGACAGATTTATGATTGTGTAATGTGAAAAGAAGATAAGAATAGAGATTTGTAAGCAAATCTAGGTCATTTTACATGAACTGCGCTAGCGCCACTGAGGTCACAGGGTCAGATTCCGTAATGAGTCGTCTTCTTCTTCCGTGAGGTGTGGAGGTTTATAAGAGAGTGCGCCATACTATTTTATCGGCAGTCTTCCTCATGTCTTGGTTTTATTCTAGTCCTCGGTCCTTCAAAAATTGTCTAATGTTGTCCTCCCAGCGGACTTTGGGTCGTCCTGGAGGTCTGGATCCCCGACTCTTAGTTCCCCATGTTTGCCGTGGTAGCCGATCTTCTCCCATTCTGCAGACATGGCCAAACCATCTCAGTTGGAACTGTTCTACTTGGGTCTGCAGGGCTTTGGCTTTTAGGCCATGACGTAACGTCTGGTTGCGGACCATGTCTCTTCTTGTTACTTCAACCACCTTCCTCAGATACCTCATTTCTGATGTTTGGATCTGGCTTTTGTGGGTTTTAGTCATTGCCCATGAAACGCGTCCATACGTCAAGACTGGGACATAGATGGAGCGGTATACAGCCATCTTCGTCTTCTTATGTTACGACAGGGTTTATGATGTTAGCCACTATTATAGTGAGCACTTTTAAAGTTACGTATTAAGGGGTTGAAATGCTATAAATATATATTATGTTTTGCGTTTCACGGTATTGAACGCGAATTTGAACAGTTGTCTAGGTTTATGATGACGTGTTACGTTGGTATGCTAACACATGACAACGTTATAATTGTACCCTTCAGACTCCGAACTTTATCCATGTCGGACGTATTTTTGATAACTCCCAATATAGATTGAATTGCGCTGAAGTCCTTTTGAAGATAGGCTACACGGTCAGCTATCTTGTGTGATGAATAGAATAATGGAGTATTCTTATATATGGTTAATGTTTTTCCTGAACTAGGCACAGAAAGGGAGTATAAATGTAAGATTAATATAATCTTTCTTTTCGCCAACGCGACGGCTATTCGTTACCGGATGATCGACATACGACATCTCGAGTAAATAGTCGGACCGTTTGACGACAGAGCAAATAATATATAAATAATATTCTAATGGACTGCTCAGAGGACTCTGAAATAATTATTTGATGCAAATGAATTCACATATATATATATTGCGTGTGAAATAAATATGTACTGTTTTAGTGGACTCGAAGAAATCAGATCTTTGTTGATTCAATACAGTGGATTTTAATATGTTACTCATCGTTCGCGAACTCCATCGAAATCAGCACCATGGCTCCAATAAAGACGGATTGAAGATTAATTCAAAGTAAACAAATCATAATATAAGAAAAATCATTCTTCAATATAATATTTAAAGGATCAGAAATAGAAATCAACAAAACGGAGGCAACACTTACCAACTTCTCTTTTGCTGAGGAATCCTCTATTTATAGCGTGAAAAAGTATCCCAGCTGCTGCTCTTTGGGTAGCCAACTCCTCTTTGATGCCTCCCTTCCGGTCTATGACAGCTCCAAGGTATTTAATGTGGTTGACCTGTTCCAGGACCTGTTCTCCCAGCTTAATCTGATGTCTTCTTTTTTCTCGTGATATCACCATGGTTTTTAATTTCGAGCTGCTTATGATCATCCTCTCTTCTTCAGGTCTTCCTTCCAGACTTGCAGGTTGGATTGAAGATGTGCCTCTGATTTAGCAATCTGGGCAACATCATCAGCAAACGCTATCTCTGAAATACAGACCTGTATCATTTTCCAGTACCCCACTGAATATGTTCCTGTCCTCTCCTTACATGCCTTGATGGCATCGTCCATGAGGCGTATGAAAAGATAAGGTGACATAATATCACCTTGTCTTACACCAGTGGTGGTCTTACATTCTTCCGACTTATGGTTTGCCGTCCTCACATACTTTCTGCAAGACCTGTAGAAGCTCTGTCTAGCATGAATCAGAGGTGATGAGATGTTCTTCCTAGCCAAACAGTCCCAGAGTTTGTTCCAGTGGACCTTGTCAAATGACTTTTCCAGTTCTAAGAAGCAAAGATGGAACTCACTCTTATACTCAAGAGCCTTTTCACTCAACTATCTGAGTGTGAAGATTAGGTCTTGAGTACTTCGATTTGCTCAGAATCCACACTGGACCTCATCAATTTGTGGCTCCGCTATGCGTCTGAGTTTCTGCTCCATGATTCTAGAGGAGATTGTACCAGGGACAATGAGAAGGGATATGCCTCTATGGTTTCCACATTGTCGGTTGTCACCCTTTTGAAAATCGGTGTTATTATGGCAATCTCCCAATCCTTTGGTATGATCTTGTTGCACCAATCTGCCTGTAGGACCCTTAGGAGTAATAGGTTGCCTGCTGCTCTCATGTACTTAGCCATTTCTGGTGTTATGCCATAATGTCCTGCTGCTTTGCCCGTCTTGATTTTCTCAAGTGCTGCCTTCAGTTCTTCCATCGTTATGACATCTTTATCACCAATGGTTTCCTCTTCTGTGCCATTGGTTATCATTTCTGATGCTTGACCTTGCTCACCATCCAGGAGTTCTGAGAAATATTCTTTCCGTCTTCCCATTACTTTATTTTGGGGCAGTAAGCAATTTGCCTTGATTGTCGTTTATAAATTTAAGAGGTCACTTTTTTCCTTCCTCACCTTCTTTAGCGTCTTATAGAACAATTTACGGTTTTCTTGCGCATCGTTTTCTAGCTTTTCTCCAAATTTTTTCCCGGGACTTACGTTTTGCTGCTAGCACCTTGCTCTTTGCTTCTGCTCTGAGCATCATATATTCTCTATATTTCTCTGTTTTTCGTGCTGTGTTTTAGCTTCTAAGTATTGTTTACATGCCTTTTTCTTCTCTCTTATTTTCTCTTTAAACTCATCTGTCCACCAAAGTTTCCTCTTTCTCTTGATCAAAAGTCGAACTTCACCAGATGCTTCTGCTGCAGCTGTCTTTATGGTGTCCTTGGATTTCAGCCCACAATTGAATGTTCCTGAGGCTGAAAACGATCTAGATGTAAATACAGACACTCCACGAAAAGAAGAAATCATCACAGCAATCAAAGGGTTAAAGAACGGAAAAGCTCCTGGCCATGATAACTTAAATGCAGAGTTATTTAAGACAGACCCTGAGCTAGCAGCAGAACTATTAGAAGCACTATTTGCACAAGTGTGGCAAACGGGGACAACACCATCAGAGTGGAACAAAGGAATAATTGTCAAATTGCCCAAGAAGGGAGATCTTGCAGACTGCAATAATTGGAGAGGAATCACTCTTCTCTCAGTCCCCAGCAAA
This sequence comes from Oreohelix idahoensis, assembly GCA_024509875.1. Classification (NCBI taxonomy): domain Eukaryota; kingdom Metazoa; phylum Mollusca; class Gastropoda; order Stylommatophora; family Oreohelicidae; genus Oreohelix; species Oreohelix idahoensis. The sequence continues at coordinate 94,973 of JAMPIV010000732.1, read as the reverse complement.
ATACTAGGCAGGATAATTATACAGAGAATTTCAAAAGCAGTAGACCACAAACTGAGGAAAGAACAAGCAGGATTTAGAAAGAACAGAAGATGTGTAGATCATATATTCACTCTCAGGAACATTATAGAGCAGTGCTCAAAATGGCAAAGACAGCTGTACATTAACTTCGTTGATTTCGAAAAAGGCTTTTGACAGCATACATAGGGACAGTTTATGGAAAATACTGAGGGCTTATGGAATTCCAAGCTGCATAGTGTCAATCATAAAAAGCCTCTATGCCAACTTTACGTGTAGTGTCGGGCAGAGCAACCTAACCTTTGAGGTGAAGATAGGAGTACGACAGGGATGCCCCTTATCAACCACTCTATTTTTAACAGTCATAGACTGGGTGATACGATAGACAACAGAGGGCAGTCCAAGAGGAATAAGATGGACTACATTTTCTACATTGGAAGATCTGGAATATGCAGATGACATTGCACTACTAGCACATTCACATCAACACATCCAGGAAAAAACGGATAGACTTAATAAGTTTAGCCAGCAGTGGGCTTGAACATCAATTTAAAGAAGTCAGAGGTCATGACGCTCAATGTGAGCAACCCTGAGCCCATATCAGTAAGGAATCAGCAACTAGTACAGACAGACACCTTCACATACCTATGATGCATAGCAACACCAGACAAAGACATCAACATCAGAATGAATAAGGCAAGAACAGCCTTTTTTAGCCTAAACAACATCTGGAAGTCCTCTCAATACAGCACAAGCACAAAATTAAGATTATATCAGAGCTGTGTGCTTTCTGTGCTTCTCTATGGTGCAGAATGCAGGAGAGTTACAGAGAAGGAAATGTCGAAATTGTCCTCTTTTCACACAACATGCCTAAGAAAAATTCATCGAATCTTTTGGCCGAATACCATCACCAACCAAGATCTGCTTACTCGGAGCAAGCAAGAGGACATGCACACCATCATAGCTGGCAGACGCTGGAGCTGGGTTGGCCATGTCCTCAGAAGAGACCCCGATGCCATCACAAGAACAGCTATGCTTTGGACCCCTGAAGGAAAACGAAAGAGAGGCCGACCAAAAACAACCTGGCGGAGGACTGTGGAGGCTGAGATGCAAAGAATGAACTAGAGTTGGGGCACTGTACGAAGGATGGACGCCGACCGAGCAAAGTGGAATCAATTTGTTGTTGCCCAACAAGACGCCACTAGGCGTGATGGCCACTGACTGCTTTGACGGTTGGCGGCTAAGGATCAAAGAAGAAGAAGGATTTCAGCCAGAGTGTTTCCAGGTAATCAGGTTGTTGTTCTGTGTTTCTTACTGCTGTAGCAATAAGCCTCTGATATCTGGTCTTCACTTCTGGCTCTCTCAGCTTGTAGGTCAAAATGCTCGTTTCCCCTGTTCGTTCACATAGCTTCTTCCGTGATGTTAGGCAGTTCCTAGGCCGAGTAACTCTTTCAGTTGTTCTTTCAATTGTTAACAAGTAGTTGTCACTTCCAATGTCTGGCCCCCTCCACACTCTAGCATCCAGGACACATTTGAATGAGCTCTTCCTAACTATGGCATAGTCGATCACTGACTTCTCATTCTTTGTTGGTTCACACCTAGTGTATACATATATGCGATTATGGGGGATCTTTGTGTTTGTAATGCTCAGTGCAGAATCTAAGGAGTCGCTTTCCATTGTCATTAAGAGTATTTTCTCCATATCTTCCGATAACTCCACCCCATCTAGCATGGTCTTTTCCATCTCTGGCAATTGAAATCTCAGAGCATAATAATTTCATCTAGGCAGTCGTCCACTGTCCTTTGAAGCAGCTCAAAGAATTCCTCCTTGACCTCTGCTGGCTCATCTTCATTTGGCCCATGCACAATGACAAGGTTGTCTATGGTTTCTCCTTTCATTTTTAGGACCATAATGCGTTCCGAGACATAGTTCCATCCCTTGATACTATACCTGTGGTTTGTGGCCACAATACAACCCACGCCCCCTTTAGCTCTTTATAGGGGTTAAATAACGCTTTTAAGCTAGTTTATTATTATATATACCAGCTTTAATTTTGCGTTAAGCTAGACTAGAAATATTAGAGTAAATATTAGAAAAAGAACGATCGTTTCATCACAATTAGAACAGAAGATATGCTAGTCTGAAATAGTGTAAAAAGTACGTTTTTTTAAATATTTTTTAATGGTTTGTTTCTTATGCAATAAACTAAAACGTTTTCATTGAATATGCATACAAATTACACAAATCAAAAGTTGAAAACCTGAAGAAAATGGATATCATCATTTTGTTTTGATTTCATGCGTCAAAAGTGAATTATTGAAACGTTAAATTGTAAGTCCACATTTATTATCTTAAAATAACACACTCAATTGTGCCTGAAACATGAGAGTTAACAATTATCTCTCAATCATACATCACGATGGCCATGTAAAAATTAGTATCGTCATGAGTAAAATAAAATGATCACTTTAATAAATAAAACATATACCTATTAATTCCACACTCTGTTAATTCAGTCACTTTCACGCAACAACAGCCATAATTTTATCTAGCCCAAACGTTTCGTTGAATTATCATTCACACTTTCTTTTTTTATAGGAGGATCCTATACATTCACAGATTGAGAAATATGTAACAAATGAGTTTCCATTATACATTTTAATTGTGACGTTATATTTTTTAATACCGCTAGCGTGTCTTTCAATTTTGGAAATAGTGTATTGTACAAATTTTAAATGGGCATGCATGGAGGGCAGCTGAATGCATGTCCATTCCAAATGTCGTGAAATGGTTTTGTTTTAGAGGGAGAAAGTGTAAGTATGACAGACTTGACGGAAGAATAAATAATAATCTCTAGAGGAAACTCTTCCAGACTGCAAGTTGAATGCACAGTCTCTCCTCGGGAATTAGTCCACTCAAAAAAACCTTCTACGAGAGTTCTGGTGAAACTAAACAGGATATTCTCTAGGCGATAAATTCTTTATCCGATATCCTACAAAGGACTATGTATAGTACATATAGATGGATAAGAGATTTGGTGCCCAGCCACATTAAAAACATCCTGACCCAATAGTGTTTATTAATTTTGGCTCTGCCCCCAGGGTGTAGATTTATGTTATTAAAACTATACAACCCAATTAAATATTACAAAGAAAATAACAACAGACTCGGTTATGTAAAGTTTACAAAAATGAAAATAGAATCTTACAATATATTCAAATAAACAACTTTATGTTCCCTAATCTATGAATGGTTCTGATCCATGTCAGAATTAATTTTTAATCATAGGACAATAGGAATATTCTGTAGTGGTTCTGCTGGCATGTTCAGATACTCATCTCAATTGCTGATGTAGTCTTGTTGCCAAGGTTCAATATGTCCCAGCACTCCAGGTCCTGCAAGTTCTTTTTAGGGTTTCGGAGGATGGCAAGCTGCTTTCTCCGTCTTGACTCAGGGCGCATCACCAGCTGGGATGGATTAAGTCTGCCCTTGCGAACACTGCTTATGCTTTAGTCTTCTGGTATGACAACCTGGTATGACAACCGGATAGGACTGGATTGACAAACAATTGAAGCTCCATTAGTAATCATGCCAGAGAAGTCATTTCCCATATCTGCTGGGCGCTAATCGTCCATCAGAAATTTAACAACCATTCATAGCTAACATCAATAACAAAGTACTATTTATTATCTATAAAGTACTATAGCATAACTGATGTTATAAGCAAACAGGTGGGTCTCAACCTATATCTGGCTTCCAGCTTGTTTACCGCAGTGATTTTCAACGTGTGGGCTGTTAGCTTCACCAACTGTGAAGTTTGGGGCAGTGGTCATCAAAAGTTTGAGAACCACTGGTCTACCTTGTGCCCACAGAGCAATAAAATCAATTTGGGGGTCACTGTCAACAATGGTTTGAGAACCACTGGGTAATAGTTTTCTATTCTGCTGTACCATGTTCGGGTGTCATTGCTGCTAAGGTTTGAGAACCACTGAATTACAAGTCAGTCAACGTATTCATTTATAAAATTGGCTACAGTGCTGTTTCCCATCCTTACATAGTTCTATGTTTATGTGATAGGCATTCATATACCTTGATAATACCATCATAACATAGGAACATGCACATAACACATTAAAACATAATAAGGATATTTGCAGAATCATTTCAGGATTAAAATATGACAAGGATAATCATGGCTGAAATCATACAGTATAATTTAGTAGAAATTATTCAGTATAAAAACAGGACAAGGGTAGTTCATACATGACTTTCAGTATACATAATGTTGTTGTCTCCTGTACAAATCAAGGATATTAATTTCTATTACAGTGAAAAACAAAAGATACTGACATGATATGTTGTAGATAAACATATGATTAATTCATGTTATTCATATAAACAAAATAGATCACTTACTCGCTCAGGCTCACAACCATTTCTGTGTTAAAATTGGACCGTTCCCCTCTGCGATTTCATAGACAGGACCATCTTTGTCCAGGCTGGGCAGTCCGCTAATCTAGGCTGCCGCTTTGTGAATCCTGCGCTTCGAGAATCGCTCCTAATTCCTCCAGGTTTCCATTTGGTTGCTGAGGTCAAAGGTCAAAAGTCAATAATCTGTGCTCCCTATCCATTGGCTGAACTGCAATTATTCAGGGCGCGGTGTAAAAGTTCACAGTGGTAAAAGGTCACAGTGGTTTTGCCAGTCAAACGTAGAACAAAGGAATTTATTTCCCGCAGCAAATGGGAGATCTCCTGATGTGTATTTACGCGTGGTAGATTCTAGAGAATTTAGAGAGAAGGAATGTTTTGGTATGCGAAAAAATTGACAGAGAGAAAAGAAGGCGAATACACTTCGTGACATAGGCCCCCTTTTAAAAGTTATGCCTACGGCTAACTTAAGTTGAGCCGACTATTCTCTTCTATCTGCCAATACCTTCCTGTTTTATATCTCTCGTTATTCAATCCCATTGTTTCCTCTTTTCCCCTCTGTCGAACGGTATGCCTGTAATCCACACATGGCTATCCGTTTCCTCTTCAGTAAGTAGTTGAGGTGGGTTGAGCAAGCCTGCTCGCAAAAATATCCCTCTCTTCTTTTCCTCCTTCTGGATCCTCCATTGAAGCTTGCCTCCTGGCAAAGAGCTTGCCCTAAAGCCTACACTCTGCTTACAATTGGATCTATAGCAAATAGTTTTGCGTGATGAGGTTGCCAGCCTCATACACAACCTTATTTTAGTCATATTTCTTGACCTGCCTAAGGACACATACCTATCTCCCCAGGTATGAGAGCGTGTATGTTCTTCTTTCGCTGTTTCTCCAGTGACAGAGAATGATATGTCTGTCAGTTGTTCCTGCTCACCAGGTACCAAGGAAATTTGAACCCGCTTCACTTTCTTGATCCCAGATAGTGGGTGCGGTTATTGGAACTGACTGAAGACTAAGTGCTTGAGGCTCATGTTCCTCTTTAGCCGTTTCTCCCGTATTAAAGGAAGATATTCCTGAAACATGTTTCATCCCACCAGGTACCAAGGAAATTTGGACCCGCTTCACTTTCTGATCCCAGAGAGTGGGTGAGGTTATCAGATTTACCAGGTTTTTGGTGCGGTTGTTTTCAGTATGCCAGTTGTGAGTTTTTGCTGAGGATGAGGAAGGTCTCTTCAGATTATTTGCACAGCTGTGCTTAATCTTGTTTTCAGGACAGTCTAGAGGTCTCTGTTTAGATATCCTAGCCTCTGCTCTGTCTGAGCCTGAATTCTTAGACATAGACTTGGCTTCATGTGGTGCAGTTATATTTACCGCTGAGGGTGGTGATGGAATTGGCAAAGGAGTGGCATGATGAGTATTCCTAGATTCAAGTTTATCCCTGGATTCCATTTTTTGTAGGTTGAAACTGAGTTTCCATTTCTTGCAGTTCTTCCTTACACTGGAGGGATTTTTCTTGTCTTTGTCTCTCATGTTCCACATTCTCTTCCTTGCATTTTGCTCTCCATTCGTTCTGTTGCCCCATTATGCTCATGAAACATTCTACCTGTTCCGAGACATAATTTTCCAGCAAACTTCCCGAGAAGCCAGATAATTTTCCAATCTTATATGATTGCGCTGTCCATTTTTTCAGTCCTTTTATCTCATCCATTTTAACAGCAGTGGTTTTGCTGAGCGAGTATGAGATCTCTAACTCACTATCAAATAAATACAGGCCTAAATACTTTCTATAGCCGTAACTAAACTAAAGTATTTTAACAACCTATGTTATTTAAAACCAGCATATATAAAATATAATTTAAATATTAGTTAACAACATGTAACTAATAACAGCAGTACCACCAAGAATATTTTTCATAACATAACTAAAATGTGTTTTTCTTGCAAAAAATTTATATGTATTTTAGTCTAGGGTAATTTATATGTCCCCTCTTTAATCTAATCCTAGACTTGGACACCAATAAGTGACAAGTACCTACAGCAGTAGTGGTCTAGGAAAGATAAGAGTTTTCATATCTCAGACAAGTGTCTAAATATGAAAAAAGTAAATCCCGGACACGAGCGTCCCCAGTGTCGTGAAATGGTTTTGTTTTAGAGAGAAAGTGTAAGTATGACAGACTTGACGGAAGAATAAATAATAATCTCTAGAGGAAACTCTTCCAGACTGCAAGTTGAATGCACAGTCTCTCCTCGGGAATTAGTCCACTCAAAAAAACCTTCTACGAGAGTTCTGGTGAAACTAAACAGGATATTTTCTAGGCGATAAATTCTTTATCCGATATCCTACAAAGGACTATGTATAGTACATATAGATGGATAAGAGATTTGGTGCCCAGCCACATTAAAAACATCCTGACCCAATAGTGTTTATTAATTTTGGCTCTGCCCCCAGGGTGTAGATTTATGTTATTAAAACTATACAACCCAATTAAATATTACAAAGAAAATAACAACAGACTCGGTTATGTAAAGTTTACAAAAATGAAAATAGAATCTTACAATATATTCAAATAAACAACTTTATGTTCCCTAATCTATGAATGGTTCTGATCCATGTCAGAATTAATTTTTAATCATAGGACAATAGGAATATTCTGTAGTGGTTCTGCTGGCATGTTCAGATACTCATCTCAATTGCTGATGTAGTCTTGTTGCCAAGGTTCAATATGTCCCAGCACTCCAGGTCCTGCAAGTTCTTTTTAGGGTTTCGGAGGATGGCAAGCTGCTTTCTCCGTCTTGACTCAGGGCGCATCACCAGCTGGGATGGATTAAGTCTGCCCTTGCGAACACTGCTTATGCTTTAGTCTTCTGGTATGACAACCTGGTATGACAACCGGATAGGACTGGATTGACAAACAATTGAAGCTCCATTAGTAATCATGCAAGAGAAGTCATTTCCCATATCTGCTGGACGGTAATCGTCCATCAGAAATCTAACAAACATTCATAGCTAACATCAGTATTACAGTACTATTTATTATCTATAAAGTACTATAGCATAACTGATGTTATAAGCAAACAGGTGGGTCTCAACCTATATCTGGCTTCCAGCTTGTTTACCGCAGTGATTTTCAACGTGTGGGCTGTTAGCTTCACCAACTGTGAAGTTTGGGGCAGTGGTCATCAAAAGTTTGAGAACCACTGGTCTACCTTGTGCCCACAGAGCAATAAAATCAATTTGGGGGTCACTGTCAACAATGGTTTGAGAACCACTGGGTAATAGTTTTCTATTCTGCTGTACCATGTTCGGGTGTCATTGCTGCTAAGGTTTGAGAACCACTGAATTACAAGTCAGTCAACGTATTCATTTATAAAATTGGCTACAGTGCTGTTTCCCATCCTTACATAGTTCTATGTTTATGTGATAGGCATTCATATACCTTGATAATACCATCATAACATAGGAACATGCACATAACACATTAAAATATAATAAGGATATTTGCAGAATCATTTCAGGATTAAAATATGACAAGGATAATCATGGCTGAAATCATACAGTATAATTTAGTAGAAATTATTCAGTATAAAACAGGACAAGGGTAGTTCATACATGACTTTCAGTATACATAATGTTGTTGTCTCCTGTACAAATCAAGGATATTAATTTCTATTACAGTGAAAAACAAAAGATACTGACATGATATGTTGTAGATAAACATATGATTAATTCATGTTATTCATATAACAAAATAGATCACTTACTCGCTCAGGCTCACACCATTTCTGTGTTAAAATTGGACCGTTCCCCTCTGCGATTTCATAGACAGGACCATCTTTGTCCAGGCTGGTCAGTCCGCTAATCTAGGCTGCCGCTTTGTGAATCCTGCGCTTCGAGAATCGCTCCTAATTCCTCCAGGTTTCCATTTGGTTGCTGAGGTCAAAGGTCAAAAGTCAATAATCTGTGCTCCCTATCCATTGGCTGAACTGCAATTATTCAGGGCGCGGTGTAAAAGTTCACAGTGGTAAAAAGTCACAGTGGTTTTGCCAGTCAAACGTAGAACAAAGGAATTTATTTCCCGCAGCAAATGGGAGATCTCCTGATGTGTATTTACGCGTGGTAGATTCTAGAGAATTTAGAGAGAAGGAATGTTTTGGTATGCGAAAAAATTGACAGAGAGAAAAGAAGGCGAATACACTTCGTGACATAGGCCCCCTTTTAAAAGTTATGCCTACGGCTAACTTAAGTTGAGCCGACTATTCTCTTCTGTCTGCCAATACCTTCCTGTTTCATATCTCTCGTTATTCAATCCCATTGTTTCCTCTTTTCCCTCTGTCGAACGGTATGCCTGTAATCCACACATGGCTATCCGTTTCCTCTTCAGTAAGTAGTTGAGGTGGGTTGAGCAAGCCTGCTCGCAAAAATATCCCTCTCTTCTTTTCCTCCTTCTGGATCCTCCATTGAAGCTTGCCTCCTGGCAAAGAGCTTGCCCTAAAGCCTACACTCTGCTTACAATTGGATCTATAGCAAATAGTTTTGCGTGATGAGGTTGCCAGCCTCATACACATCCTTATTTTAGTCATATTTCTTGACCTGCCTAAGGACACATACCTATCTCCCCAGGTATGAGAGCGTGTATGTTCTTCTTTCGCTGTTTCTCCAGTGACAGAGAATGATATGTCTGTCAGTTGTTCCTGCTCACCAGGTACCAAGGAAATTTGAACCCGCTTCACTTTCTGATCCCAGATAGTGGGTGAGGTTATCGGAACTGACTGAAGACTAAGTGCTTGAGGCTCATGTTCCTCTTTAGCCGTTTCTCCCGTGTTAAAGGAAGATATTCCTGAAACATATTTCATCCCACCAGGTACCAAGGAAATTTGGACCCGCTTCACTTTCTGATCCCAGAGAGTGGGTGAGGTTATCAGAACTGAGTGAAGTCTTAGTGCTTGAGGGTCCTGTTCCTCTACAGCTGCTTCTCTCATGTTAAAGGAAGATATTTCTGAAACATGTTTCATCCCACCAGGTACCAAGAAACTCTGGCCCAGCTTCACTTTCTGCACGCAGTTAGTGGGTGAGACTATCAAAACTTGTTCAGAATTAAGTGCACTGGGGTGGTCAATCCCTTTGCACTCTTCCAACTTTTCAGTGAAAATATTGGAAGATGAGTTAGGCATTTAAGTCTCCATAGCCTGTTCTGTCACGCCATCTCTGGATCGTGCTGAGTCTCCTAAGATGATATATTTCCCTCCTTGAGGTATGGGGTAAATTCGTTCATCCAATATTGCGGCCTTTACTTTGCCGTTTACAAAGTTCGACCTAACTTCTACATAAGCTAAAGGCAAAATCATCCTTCTGTTGTTTATCATGGGTGCTGTTATCTCAACATCCTCTTCGGTGACTTGATCAAGGTCGATAACAGAGGCTGAGACAAGGGCATCACACCCAAGACCTTGATAATACAAACAGGTGATTTGTTCTCCATTTACTGTGGCAGTCTCCACATTTTGAGAATCTCTGTATCCACTCCGGGCCTTCGTCAAGTTCCCATCCATGGTAGGGATCTTAGCTTTGTATGAAGTCGGTGGGTTTTGGTCTCGGTGCCTACAGTCTAACTGATGTAGGGTGGCTGACAGGTGATGCTCAAGAACATCCCTTCCCTTCCCATAGGGTTGCGTAATCCTTTTCCGTTGAGTGATCCTATTTGGTTGAGCGATCCTATTTACCAGGTTTTTGGTGCGGTTGTTTCCAGTATGCCAGTTGTGAGTTTTTGCTGAGGATGAGGAAGGTCTCTTCAGATTATTTGCACAGCTGTGCTTAATCTTGTTTTCAGGACAGTCTAGAGGTCTCTGTTTAGATATCCTAGCCTCTGCTCTGTCTGAGCCTGAATTCTTAGACATAGACTTGGCTTCATGTGGTGCAGTTATATTTACCGCTGAGGGTGGTGATGGAATTGGCAAAGGAGTGGCATGATGAGTATTCCTAGATTCAAGTTTATCCCTGGATTCCATTTTTGTAGGTTGAAACTGAGTTTCCATTTCTTGCAGTTCTTCCTTACACTGGAGGGATTTTTCTTGTCTTTGTCTCTCATGTTCCACATTCTCTTCCTTGCATTTTGCTCTCCATTCGTTCTGTTGCCCCATAATGCTCATGAAACATTCTACCTGTTCCGAGACATAATTTTCCAGCAAACTTCCCGAGAAGCCAGATAATTTTCCAATCTTATATGATTGCGCTGTCCATTTTTTCAGTCCTTTTATCTCATCCATTTTAACAGCAGTGGTTTTGCTGAGCGAGTATGAGATCTCTAACTCACTATCAAATATATACAGGCCTAAATACTTTCTATAGCCGTAACTAAACTAAAAAATTTTAACAACCTATGTTATTTAAAACCAGCATATATAAAATATAATTTAAATATTAGTTAACAACATGTAACTAATAACAGCAGTACCACCAAGAATATTTTTCATAACATAACTAAAATGTGTTTTTCTTGCAAAAAATTTATATGTATTTTAGTCTAGGGTAATTTATATGTCCCCTCTTTAATCTAATCCTAGACTTGGACACCAATAAGTGACAAGTACCTACAGCAGTAGTGGTCTAGGAAAGATAAGAGTTTTCATATCTCAGACAAGTGTCTAAATATGAAAAAAGTAAATCCCGGACACGAGCGTCCCAATTGTCGTGAATCCACTCACATATAGATGGATAAGAGATTTGGTGCCCAGCCACATTAAAAACATCCTGACCCACAATAGTGTTTATTAATTTTGGCTCTGCCCCCAGGGTGTAGATTTATGTTATTAAAACTATACAACCCAATTAAATATTACAAAGAAAATAACAACAGACTCGGTTATGTAAAGTTTACAAAAATGAAAATAGAATCTTACAATATATTCAAATAAACAACTTTATGTTCCCTAATCTATGAATGGTTCTGATCCATGTCAGAATTAATTTTTAATCATAGGACAATAGGAATATTCTGTAGTGGTTCTGCTGGCATGTTCAGATACTCATCTCAATTGCTGATGTAGTCTTGTTGCCAAGGTTCAATATGTCCCAGCACTCCAGGTCCTGCAAGTTCTTTTTAGGGTTTCGGAGGATGGCAAGCTGCTTTCTCCGTCTTGACTCAGGGCGCATCACCAGCTGGGATGGATTAAGTCTGCCCTTGCGAACACTGCTTATGCTTTAGTCTTCTGGTATGACAACCTGGTATGACAACCGGATAGGACTGGATTGACAAACAATTGAAGCTCCATTAGTAATCATGCAAGAGAAGTCATTTCCCATATCTGCTGGACGCTAATCGTCCATCAGAAATCTAACAAACATTCATAGCTAACATCAATATTACAGTACTATTTATTATCTATAAAGTACTATAGCATAACTGATGTTATAAGCAAACAGGTGGGTCTCAACCTATATCTGGCTTCCAGCTTGTTTACCGCAGTGATTTTCAACGTGTGGGCTGTTAGCTTCACCAACTGTGAAGTTTGGGGCAGTGGTCATCAAAAGTTTGAGAACCACTGGTCTACCTTGTGCCCACAGAGCAATAAAATCAATTTGGGGGTCACTGTCAACAATGGTTTGAGAACCACTGGGTAATAGTTTTCTATTCTGCTGTACCATGTTCGGGTGTCATTGCTGCTAAGGTTTGAGAACCACTGAATTACAAGTCAGTCAACGTATTCATTTATAAAATTGGCTACAGTGCTGTTTCCCATCCTTACATAGTTCTATGTTTATGTGATAGGCATTCATATACCTTGATAATACCATCATAACATAGGAACATGCACATAACACATTAAAATATAATAAGGATATTTGCAGAATCATTTCAGGATTAAAATATGACAAGGATAATCATGGCTGAAATCATACAGTATAATTTAGTAGAAATTATTCAGTATAAAACAGGACAAGGGTAGTTCATACATGACTTTCAGTATACATAATGTTGTTGTCTCCTGTACAAATCAAGGATATTAATTTCTATTACAGTGAAAAACAAAAGATACTGACATGATATGTTGTAGATAAACATATGATTAATTCATGTTATTCATATAACAAAATAGATCACTTACTCGCTCAGGCTCACACCATTTCTGTGTTAAAATTGGACCGTTCCCCTCTGCGATTTCATAGACAGGACCATCTTTGTCCAGGCTGGTCAGTCCGCTAATCAAGGCTGCCGCTTTGTGAATCCTGCGCTTCGAGAATCGCGCCTAATTCCTCCAGGTTTCCATTTGGTTGCTGAGGTCAAAGGTCAAAAGTCAATAATCTGTGCTCCCTATCCATTGGCTGAACTGCAATTATTCAGGGCGCGGTGTAAAAGTTCACAGTGGTAAAAGGTCACAGTGGTTTTGCCAGTCAAACGTAGAACAAAGGAATTTATTTCCCGCAGCAAATGGGAGATCTCCTGATGTGTATTTACGCGTGGTAGATTCTAGAGAATTTAGAGAGAAGGAATGTTTTGGTATGCGAAAAGATTGACAGAGAGAAAAGAAGGCGAATACACTTCGTGACACCAAAGCCATGAGTTCTGATCCAGTCTGCGCAATGTTTTTCTAATATGTGTTGTTTAGGAATTGTCTTATTGGGGAACAACTTCCTGAACAAAGAAATATATGTCTCTATTGATGCTGTTATTGATAATATTGATTCTTTACTAATAGGTTTACTGTGTGATATGTTATTGTGTACTTTCTCAAATACTTCGTTCAGTGAGTTGAACTGTTCTTGGGCAATAAAAGGGATTTCAGTTATATCTTGTTTCTTTGTAAGTTTCAGTGTTTGTGTAATAATTGCTCTTGCAAGATCTTTATAAACTTTTTGTGTGAGATATGTGTGGCATTGATTTCCTTTGAATGCTCTGCTATGATAAGCCTGTGGTATGATTTTGTGTTTGGCTAGTACCTTGTCCAAGTGTGAGCAAACTGGACCAGACCTAGCAAACAGATCTTGAAACTGAAGTTTGGCCAGCGCATCTTGTGCATTTTCAAGTTCAACTTTAGAACTATCTGTTTCCTCCGTATCCTCACACAGTTCAATACTTGTCTGAAACAATTCTTCTGCATGTTTCCATTTTCTACCAAATCTCTTCAAGTTCTTAATAGTACTAATGTTTGCGTGTATCTCTTGCGGATTCTCAAATATCTTGGCGTCTGTCGTGAAATATTCTAATATACATATATAAATTAAAAGGTAAATGTAAAGCCTAACAAATAAATTCTAATAAAGAAAAGAGAAATGGTAAAAGAAACAGTGCTGTCACAATGACAGTACTCGAAATCCCCTTTGTTTTATGCTTCGTCTGCAAATTGTAACGTTTCCACGTTAAATATAAGCCACTGCATAAATACAAGCGTTTCCACAACACATTAAAACGGGTATTGCATTTCTAAGAAAAACATTGAGAGGCACACTGCGTAATGACCTAAATTAATCCTAACATTAATTATACTACGTTACCAAAACGAACGAACAGATGGACTCAAATAGAAAGAGAGAGGGAGGGCTGAAAATCAGGAACGCATGCAACACTAAACACGTGTCTCGCTATTAATGCCACCCCAACACGCGTCGCGCGATACACAATTACTACTATCACGCGTGTAAGGCCACATGCACTAACTTTTTTTTCGGACGGACAGTGATAAAAAACACTAACCTTCCCAGAGTTAGGTTTTTAAATCCTGAAAAACGCTTATTAGAAAAGATAACATTAGATGGGTTTACGTTTGAAAACATTACAGTACCCAGACAGCACATCTTCGAAACAGGGGGTAGAAGAAATTGCATATTTTGAACGCAGCCACTTAGCTCTTTTAAATTTGTATATTTGGGTTCCTTAGGGCTTGCTGACAAAGAATATGTAAAACGTTACGCAAATAGTCTAGGAATTAATAAATTAGAACCAAAATAAAATAGTGGGGATGCCTGACAGCATGAAATCATTTCTGCTCATAAAATTTTTTTATAACGTGTTTGAAAAAACCTTACGTTACGGAAATAGCCTACCATGTTAACTCCTAATTGATTGGAGCGCAACAATTATAAGACTAAACACGATTGGTCGGGCTATAAATACTATCTTGCGTTGTTATGGGAAACGAATAGAAGGGGTACTTTTTTGAAAAGATGTGGGGACGTGGTTTCATTGGGTAGAGCTGCGAATATACTTGATTCAGAGCGTCTGTTCATTGCCACATCTTGTAAAAAACCTACTAAGAAGCAGTGCGTTGATCACCAGTGTATATTTTATATAAAATAAAAGCCTGGAACATAAGCAGATGGGAATTTGTGCCAGTATTTGTGCCAGAATTCATTGCTAGTCAACGTATCTGTGTTTATTTCCATGAATTGTGGTAAGCTTGAAACATTCAATATCTTTTAATGAAAATTGAATGTGAATTGTTAATTTATGCCTGTATATATGTGTAGTTCAGTAGCAACATGATGTAAAGCCTATAATGCTCCAGCCTGAACAGAAGGTGTCGGAGGAAAGTAAAACGGCATGGAATGGCCAAACAGTACACTGACACCTAGATGATTGACTAGAAAGAAATAATGCTGGAAGTGCAGAGGCGTAGTAACCATTAAGGAGGTTAATACTGGTATAAAGTATTTCAGATGAAGCTGACAGTTGGCCTAACGCTCTGAACTCAATGTTTGTGATGTATTGTGCTCAGTGTAGAACTAGAGTATCAATTAGTTATGAAGTAGAAGGTACATCCTTCTTGTTTTCAGGGACCGTGGTCTTGACGTTATTGAGCAGCACCTGGTCAGAGCTTTGCTGAATCCAGAGTCGGACAGCATACTCCTTGGTCCATTTAGCTATCAGTGAGGTGTCTCCAGAGCCCAGGGGAAAAATCGAGCAGAGGAGTCTTTTCCTGCCGCCATCACGCAAGATAAGCTGATGTGGCCAGCTGAGCTTAACATTATGTACCCCTATCTTAAAATGATAGTGTAAAATGCAATTAAGAGGGGAATTGAATTGTTTTAATATCAGGAACTGAGAACATCTCCAATACTAGTTCCAATAAAGACAAACTATTGAAGTCATGATGACAAATACCAACAGAGCTTGAACAAAACAAAACCAGTATTACCTCATATTACCACTACACAACTGACACACATAGGATACTATTAAAAATATATGTCACTACAAGATTCATATTGATAAATTTTGTACATATAACTTGTAATTAAAATTGATTGTGATTCCTGGTTCCCTTTGTAATTGAATCAGGACACATATACATTCATGACAGCAATGAATACATATTGTTATTTGAAAAGTTATCAGTGACTCCTTTAAGATATCCTTGTAGAGTGTTTTATGTATGTGAGTATCACAGTGTTGTCAAGTGTAGTGGAATAAATTAAATTGTTTATCTGTCTGTTGTTGTTTTGGCTTACACTTTATCATACACATACCCTAGACATATAACGTAGTCATCACACTATTCCAGAATAATTCTGACTGAGGTATATATATATATATGTGGCAGCAAGTAAGGTTATCTATAATACACTACTCTTATTAGATATAGATACCTTCACAGCTGATCTCAGTCAGTACACTAAGTCCCCTATAAATATTTATAACATCCCACTTCACCACATATATTGGGGTCTCGCTCGGGATTTTGAATCTTTACCTATTAAAAATAGTGGGGGTAATTCACTTCAGGGAATATAAGAATTAAAAGGTATCCTTGGGTGGAATTAAATAAGGTTGAGCTCACGGTGCCTGTGTTGTCCATTAGATATATATTTAGAGATTGAATTGTTGGTTAGACATTGTATAAATTTACCTGATAGACAATGGCGGACCTGGCAAAATTTCGATCTGCTGCTGTTCAGACTGCAAAAGAGTTAGGATTAGATGGGCAAGTTATGGTTGCCTATGTCACTACGGAATGTGACAAATTTATTGAACGCGAAGAAAGAAGGTTTGAAGCCGAAAGAAAGTTAGAGGCTGAAAAAGAAATTAAGAGGTTGCAGATTGAGGCTGAGGCTAAGAAATTGGAAGCAGAAGAAAGAAGATTGACTGCAGAAAGGGAAGAGAAGAAATTAGCTGCAGAATTGGAAGCAGAAGAAAGAAGATTGACTGCAGACAGGGAAGAGAAGAAATTAGCTGCAGAAAGGGAAGCAGAAGAAAGAAGATTGACTGCAGAGAGGGAAGCAGAAAAGGAGGAGAAGAGATTACAAAGGGAACATGAGTTACGACTAAGGGAGTTTGAGTTTCAAGGCCATGCTCCTGAAAATGGTGCCAGTCCCTTTGCCTCTGATGCCACTGCTAGCCAAGGAGCCTCAACCTCAGCTATGAATTTTCATTTAGATCATTTTGTTGAGAAAGACGATGATATAGAGAGCTACCTAAATAGGTATGAACTATTAGCTACCACGTATGGGTTAGAGAGAGAAAGGTGGAGCTTAAAGTTATCTCAGGGACTTCGTGGGGCAGCTTATGAAGTTTTTGCAAAAATGAGCAGAGGTGATCAGGAAAATTATGACATGCTAAAGCAGGCTCTTTGTTAAGATATGAAAAGAATGCAGAATTTTATAGGAAAAAATTTAGGAATGCTAAACTACTGTCAGGTGAAACCTATCACCAGTTCTCTGCACGAATAGAGACATACTTGGAGAAATGGACTTCTCTGGGGAAAACCCAAGATCTTAAGGAAATGGTCCTTATAGAGCAACTAAGAGAGTCCATGGCTCCAGACCTGAGAAAGTTTCTCATGGAACAAGGTGCAGAGAGGCTGGGTGAGTTGCTAAATGTTGCTGAAAGGTATCAAGCAGCTCAAGCAGAGATAACAGGTAATAAAAAGAAACAAGTGGATAACTTTAGGGCACCACAGAACTTTAATAAATTTGATCCTAGGGATCAAAAACAAAGGTAAGCACCAATTTGATAGGCCACGGTATGAAAATAAAAATAAATTCCCACAATTCGATGAAAGGAAATATGATGAAAGAAAATCTTTCAACCAAGGAAAAAGGTGGTGTAAGAATTGTCAGATGGACAATCATGACACTGACCGTTGCAGAAGGAAAACTGTGTATATGGCAACCCTTCAGGTCAGGTCGACCTCAAGACAGGAGGAGGATATTATGTTAGATACCACTCCAGAAGAGATGAGGAAGGCACAGGCTGGGGATAAAACACTCAAGCCTTGTTTCAGGAAATTGTCAACTTGTCATACAACTCCAGGCAAGGGAGATTTTTACATGAAAAACAAGTTGATGTATAGGAAGACTGGAGCTAGATCCAAAGGTCAGGGACAGCTGGTACTTCCTAAAAGATATAGGGCAGACTTAATAAGGAGCCTACATGTGAAACCAGATGGGGACCATGAGAAGATAGGTACCATCATTCAAAAGGTGGCTCACAATTATTATTGGCCCAAAGCAAGATGGGACATTGAGAATTTTGTAGAAAGGTGTAGCATAGCACATGAGGGAACACCCACAAGTGGGAACATGGATCAGGACCTGGACACGCCACGGGGCAAAATTAGGCCTGATAATAAAAAGAAAAATAGATTTGATAAAGTGGACCAAATGGAATGGGAAGCCCCTTTTTCACGGACAAGCTTCACTTAACTGTTTTACAATGGCCACTATGCGGAGAGTGCAAAAAGATGTCTTACCCCAGGATAAGCCGAAAATCCCTCAATCGGACTTAAACAAACTGGAGGAAGAGGATGTAGAGAGGAAATCTCTCATCAAGAATTTTAAGTGGGGAGACAGCCCCAAGAAAAGAATTGGTAGTGGTCGTTTTGTGCATGATAATTCTGGGAAGAAAAATCATCACTCTAGAGCTTCGAGTGGAAGAGACCATACCGGTGCATGGACAAATAGGTCCACACAATTAAAGGTCCATATGTAGCTTTGTTAAGAACGTGGACTGATGAAAAGGCAGAGGAAAACATTACATCTTCATACCAATATGTGAATGAGCTGACTGTCATGAATTATTCTAATCCCCATATATAAATTAAAACGTAAATGCAAAGCCTAACAAATAAATTTAATAAAAGGAAGAAGAATGGTAAAGAACAGTGCTGTCACAATGACTGTACTCAAAATTCCCCGTGTTTTCTACTTCGTCGGCAAATTGTAACGCCTTCACGTTGATAGTAAAAGCCTACTGTATTATTACCCGCTTTCTTCAATGAAACGTGTGCTGTATTTCTTGGAAAAACAGTGAGATAAGCAAGCTGAACAATGACCTAATTTTAATATTTCATTCATCCATTTTATACACGGCGTAACTAAAGACAGATGGACTAAAGGATAGAGAGAAGGGAGAGGCATAAAGCCGAACACGTGCAACACTAAACACGCGTCGCGCGATACACAATTACTACTATCACGCGTGTAAGGCCACATGCACTAACTTTTTTCGGACGGACAGTGATAAAAAACACTAACCTTCCCAGAGTTAGGTTTTTAAATCCTGAAAAACTCTTATTAGGAAAGATGACAATAGATGGGTTTACGTTTGAAAACATTACAGTACCCAGACAGCACATCTTCGAAACAGGAGGTAGAAGGAATTGCATATTTTGAACGCAGCATATTAGCTCTATTAAATATATATATTTGGGTTCCTTAGGGTTTGCTGACAAAGAATATGTACAACGTTATGCAAATAGTCTAGGAATTAACAAGTTATAGCCAAAATAAAATGATGGTGCTGTCAGACAACACCCAAAATCAGAATCGCTCAGTGGTAGATTTTTTTAAACCACCATTGTACGGGAAATGGGCCACAAGTTACATTTGAACTGATTGGCTGGAATGATATGTAAGGCTAAACACGATTAGTCGGACTATAAATGCTATCCTTGGTTGTTAGGGGAGACGTAGGAAGTTAAATTTTTTTCAAACACTTGTCGAAACGTGGCTCCATTGGCCAGACTCGCTGATATACTCACTTAGGAGCGTTAGTTCGAGACCACTAGTTCAAATAAGCTTGATGAAGCAACAGTGCGTTGAAGCCAGCTCATATTTTTGCTAAATAAAAGCCTGGAACATAAGCAGATGGGAATTTGTGCCAGTATTTGTGCCAGAATTCATTGCTAGTCAACGTATCTGTGTTTATTTCCATGAATTGTGGTAAGCTTGAAACATTCAGTATCTTTTAATGAAAATTGAATGTGAATTGTTAATTTATGCCTGTATATATGTGTAGTTCAGTAGCAAACATGATGTAAAGCCTATAATGCTCCAGCCTGAACAGAAGGTGTCGGAGGAAAGTAAAACAGCATGGAATGGCCAAACAGTACACTGACACCTAGATGATTGACTAGAAAGAAATAATGCTGGAAGTGCAGAGGCGTAGTAACCATTAAGGAGGTTAATACTGGTATAAAGTATTTCAGATGAAGCTGACAGTTGGCCTAACGCTCTGAACTCAATGTTTGTGATGTATTGTGCTCAGTGTAGAACTAGAGTATCAATTAGTTATGAAGTAGAAGGTACATCCTTCTTGTTTTCAGGGACCGTGGTCTTGACGTTATTGAGCAGCACCTGGTCAGAGCTTTGCTGAATCCAGAGTCGGACAGCATACTCCTTGGTCCATTTAGCTATCAGTGAGGTGTCTCCAGAGCCCAGGGGAGAAATCGAGCAGAGGAGTCTTTTCCTGCCGCCATCACGCAAGATAAGCTGATGTGGCCAGCTGAGCTCAACATTATGTACCCCCATCTTAAAATAACATTGTAACATAAACTTAAGAGGGGAAGTAAATTGTTTTAATACCAGGAACTGAGAACATCTCCAATACTAGTTCCCATAGAAACAAACTATTGAAGTCATGATGACAAATACCAACAGAGCTTGAACAAAACAAAACCAGTATTACCTCATATTACTACTACACAACTGACACACATAGGATACTTTTAATAATATATGTCACTACAATATTCATATTGATAAATTCTGTACATATAACTTGTAATTAAAATTGATTGTGATTCCTGGTTCCCTTTGTATTTGAATCAGGACACATATACATTCATGACAGCAATGAATACATATTGTTATTTGAAAAGTTATCAGTGACTCCTTTAAGATATCCTTGTAGAGTGTTTTATGTATGTGAGTGTCACAGTGTTGTCAAGTGTAGTGGAATAAATTAAATTGTTTATCTGTCTGTTGTTGTTTTGACTTACACTTCATCATACACATACCCTAGACATATAACGTAGTCATCACACTATTCCAGAATAATTCTGACTGAGGTATACATATGTGGCAGCAAGTAAGGTTATATATAATACACTACTCTTATTAGATATATATACCTTCACAGCTGATCTCAGTCAGTACACTAAGTCCCCTATAAATATTTATAACATCCCACTTCACCACATATATTGGGGTCTCGCTCTTGGGATTTTGAATCTTTACCTATTAAAAATAGTGGGGGTAATTCACTTCAGGGAATATAAGAATTAAAAGGTATCCTTGGGTGGAATTAAATAAGGTTGAGCTCACGGTGCCTGTGTTGTCCATTAGATATATATTTAGAGATTGAATTGTTGGTTAGACATTGTATAAATTTACCTGATAGACAATGGCGGACCTGGCCAAATTTCGATCTGCTGCTGTTCAGACTGCAAAAGTGTTAGGATTAGATGGGCAAGTTATGGTTGCCTATGTCACTACGGAATGTGACAAATTTATTGAACGCGAAGAAAGAAGGTTTGAAGCCGAAAGAAAGTTAGAGGCTGAAAAAGAAATTAAGAGGTTGCAGATTGAGGCTGAGGCTAAGAAATTGGAGGCAGAAAGAGAAGACAAAAGATTGGCTGCAGAAAGGGAAGAGAAGAAATTAGCTGCAGAAAAGGAAGAGAAGAAATTAGCTGCAGAATTGGAAGCAGAAGAAAGAAGATTGACTGCAGAAAGGGAAGAGAAGAAATTAGCTGCAGAAAGGGAAGAGAAGAAATTAGCTGCAGAATTGGAAGCAGAAGAAAGAAGATTGACTGCAGAAAGGGAAGAGAAGAAATTAGCTGCAGAAAGGGAAGCAGAAGAAAGAAGATTGACTGCAGAGAGGGAAGCAAAAAAAGGAGGAGAAGAGATTACAAAGGGAACATGAGTTACGACTAAGGGAGTTTGCGTTTCAAGGCCATGCTCCTGAAAATGGTGCCAGTCCCTTTGCCTCTGATGCCACTGCTAGCCAAGGAGCCTCAACCTCAGCTATGAATTTCCATTTAGATCATTTTGTTGAGAAAGACGATGATATAGAGAGCTATCTAAATAGGTACGAACTATTAGCTACCACGTATGGGTTAGAGAGAGAAAGGTGGAGCTTAAAGTTATCTCAGGGACTTCGTGGGGCAGCTTATGAAGTTTTTGCAAAAATGAGCAGAGGTGATCAGGAAAATTATGACATGCTAAAGCAGGCTCTTTTGTTAAGATATGAAAAGAATGCAGAATTTTATAGGAAAAAATTTAGGAATGCTAAACTACTGTCAGGTGAAACCTATTACCAGTTTTCTGCACGAATAGAGACATACTTGGAGAAATGGACTTCTCTGGGGAAAACCCAAGATCTTAAGGAAATGGTCCTTATAGAGCAATTAAGAGAGTCCATGGCTCCAGACCTGAGAAAGTTTCTCATGGAACAAGGTGCAGAGAGGCTGGGTGAGTTGCTAAATGTTGCTGAAAGGTATCAATCAGCTCAAGCAGAGGTAACAGGTAATAAAAAGAAACAAGTGGATAACTTTAGGGCACCACAGAACTTTAATAAATTTGATCCTAGGGATCAAAACAAAGGTAAGCACCAATTTGATAGGCCACGGTATGAAAATAAAAATAAATTCCCACAATTCGATGAAAGGAAATATGATGAAAGAAAATCTTTCAACCAAGGAAAAAGGTGGTGTAAGAATTGTCAGATGGACAATCATGACACTGACCGTTGCAGAAGGAAACCTGTGTATATGGCAACCCTTCAGGTCAGGTCGACCTCAAGACAGGAGGAGGATATTATGTTAGATACCACTCCAGAAGAGATGAGGAAGGCACAGGCTGGGGATAAAACACTCAAGCCTTGTTTCAGAAAATTGTCAACTTGTCATACAACTCCAGGCAAGGGAGATTTTTACATGAAAAACAAGTTGATGTATAGGAAGACTGGAGCTAGATCCAAAGGTCAGGGACAACTGGTACTTCCTAAAAGATATAGGGCAGACTTAATAAGGAGCCTACATGTGAAACCAGATGGGGACCATGAGAAGATAGGTACCATCATTCAAAAGGTGGCTCACAATTATTATTGGCCCAAAGCAAGATGGGACATTGAGAATTTTGTGGAAAGGTGTAGCATAGCACATGAGGGAACACCCACAAGTGGGAACATGGATCAGGACCTGGACACGCCACGGGGCAAAATTAGGCCTGATAATAAAAAGAAAAATAGATTTGATAAAGTGGACCAAATGGAATGGGAAGCCCCTTTTCACGGACAAGCTTCACTTAACTGTTTTACAATGGCCACTATGCGGAGAGTGCAAACAGATGTCTTACCCCAGGATAAGCCGAAAATCCCTCAATCGGACTTAAACAAACTGGAGGAAGAGGATGTAGAGAGGAAATCTCTCATCAAGAATTTTAAGTGGGGAGAAAGCCCCAAAAGAAAAATTGGTAGCGGTCGTTTTGTGAATGATAATTCTGGGAGGAAAAATCATCACTATAGAGCTTCGAGTGGAAGAGACCATACCGGTGCATGGACAAATAGGTCCACACAATTAAAGGTCCATATGTAGCTTTGTTAAGAACGTGGACTGATGAAAAGGCAGAGGAAAACATTACATCTTCATACCAATATGTGAATGAGCTGACCACTCGTTTAAAAACTGGCTGGAAACTTGCCAATGAAAATTTGAAACAAGCCAGGAAGAAACATGCTGCCTATTATAACAGGAAGGCGAAAGACAGAAATTTGGCTGTGGGAGAGAAAGTACTGCTTCTTTTGCCCGGGAGTCAGAATAAGTTACAGATTGGATGGCAAGGTCCATATACAGTTCTAGAGAAGGTATCTAGAACAAATTATAAGATAGATAAGAAGGGGAAAGAAAAAAATCTATCATGTGAATCTCCTGAAGAAATATTTGGAAAGAGAACATCAGGAAGAGACACACTTGTTGACCTTGTCCATCGCCATGGAGATGAAAAAGGAACCACTTTCATCATTTGAATATCCATTACACCCCTGTGAGACAGCAGCACAGGTGAAAATCAGTACACATTTAACGAAAACTCAGAAAGAGAGAGTGCAACAGGTTCTAAATAATCATGCAGAGGTGTTAACAGACCGACCAGGGCATACAAACCTATTGGAATATGATATGAAACTGATAGACCCCACACCTGTCTGTATGAAACCATATTCGATTCCGTTTGCTAAGGAGAAAGCTTTGAAGGAAGAGATAGACTATCTGTTGAAGGAAGGAATTATTTTGCACAGTGAATCTTCGTATAGTTCCGGGGTTGTACTCTTAAGGAAGCCCTCTGGAGAACATAGACTCTGTATAGATTACAGGAGACTGAATGCTATTACAGAAGGACAGGTGGATCCATTGCCGGATACAAATCAGCTGTTTGCCAGACTAAATAAAGCTAAATATTTCTCCAAAGTGGATCTGAGTAAAGGATATTATCAGATTCCAGTAAAGCCTGAGGTTAGACCATACCTAGCTTTTAGTACCTCAGAAGGACACTATGAGTTTAATAGATTGCCATTTGGATTGAAGAATGCGCCTAGTGTCTTCTCTAGAATGATGAGAAAATTATTGGACCCTCTGAATAATCCATGTATAACAAATTTCATGGATGATATCCTGATAGCAACAGAAACATTTGAGGAACACATTGACTCTCTGAACATGCTGTTTAATCGACTTAGGGAGGCAAATTTAACAGCCCGACCAACCAAATGTTGCGTTGGATGTAAAGAATTGGAATTTTTGGGACACACAGTTTATCAGGGAAACATGACCCCTGACCCAAAGAATTTAGAGAAACTAAAGAAAGCCCCGAGACCACAAACCAAGAAGGACGTGAGATCCTTTGTCTCATTATGTGGTTTCTACCAGAAGTATATCAAAAACTTTAATTCCATATGTGCACCGTTAACTGATTTGACACGTAAAGGACATCCAGATCGCATTACATGGACACCACAATGTGAAATGACTTACCAAGAATTGAAGGAAAAGCTCACAAGTAAACCCATTTTGAAATTACCTGACTTAAGTCAAGAATTCATAGTAAGGACGGATGCAAGTAATATTGGGTTAGGTGCAACTCTACTACAGAAATCAGATGCATTGGATGGGGAATTAAGCCCAGTGGCATATGCTAGCAGAAAATTGAATAAAGCTGAAATCAATTACTCAACTAGCGAAAAAGAATGTGTTGCAGTAATATGGGCAATAAAGAAATTCAATATTTATCTGTATGGGAAGGCCTTTAAGTTGCAAACAGACCACAAACCTTTATCGTTTCTAGCACAGGCTAGGCATGAGAACTCTAGGTTACTCCGATGGTCTTTACTTTTGGCTCCATATAATTTTAGCATTGAGTATATATCTGGAAAAACAAATTTGGGAGCGGATTTTTTAAGCCGCCATCCGTGTGATGAGAATCACCGTAAACCCCAGAAATAATAATAAATTTCTCTATGTGTATATAGAATAAAGGACTGACATATAATGTCTGTTTTAAGAGGGGAGATGTCATGAATTATTCTAATCCCCATATATAAATTAAAACGTAAATGCAAAGCCTAACAAATAAATTTAATAAAAGGAAGAAGAATGGTAAAGAACAGTGCTGTCACAATGACTGTACTCGAAATTCCCCGTGTTTTCTACTTCGTCGGCAAATTGTAACGCCTTCACGTTGATAGTAAAAGCCTACTGTATTATTACCCGCTTTCTTCAATGAAACGTGTGCTGTATTTCTTGGAAAAACAGTGAGATACGCAAGCTGAACAATGACCTAATTTTAATATTTCTTTCATTCCATTTTATACACGGCGTAACTAAAGACAGATGGACTAAAGGATAGAGAGAAGGGAGAGGCATAAAGCCGAACACGTGCAACACTAAACACGCGTCGCGCGATACACAATTACTACTATCACGCGTGTAAGGCCACATGCACTAACTTTTTCGGACGGACAGTGATAAAAACACTAACCTTCCCAGAGTTAGGTTTTTAAATCCTGAAAAACTCTTATTAGGAAAGATGACAATAGATGGGTTTACGTTTGAAAACATTACAGTACCCAGACAGCACATCTTCGAAACAGGAGGTAGAAGGAATTGCATATTTTGAACGCAGCATATTAGCTCTATTAAATATATATATTTGGGTTCCTTAGGGTTTGCTGACAAAGAATATGTAAAACGTTATGCAAATAGTCTAGGAATTAACAAGTTATAGCCAAAATAAAATGATGGTGCTGTCAGACAACACCCAAAATCAGAATCGCTCAGTGGTAGATTTTTTAAAACCACCATTGTACGGGAAATGGGCCACAAGTTACATTTGAACTGATTGGCTGGAATGATATGTAAGGCTAAACACGATTAGTCGGACTATAAATGCTATCCTTGGTTGTTAGGGGAGACGTAGGAAGTTAAAATTTTTTTCAAACACTTGTCGAAACGTGGCTCCATTGGCCAGACTCGCTGATATACTCACTTAGGAGCGTTAGTTCGAGACCACTAGTTCAAATAAGCTTGATGAAGCAACAGTGCGTTGAAGCCAGCTCATATTTTTGCTAAATAAAAGCCTGGAACATAAGCAGATGGGAATTTGTGCCAGTATTTGTGCCAGAATTCATTGCTAGTCAACGTATCTGTGTTTATTTCCATGAATTGTGGTAAGCTTGAAACATTCAGTATCTTTTAATGAAAATTGAATGTGAATTGTTAATTTATGCCTGTATATATGTGTAGTTCAGTAACAAACATGATGTAAAGCCTATAATGCTCCAGCCTGAACAGAAGGTGTCGGAGGAAAGTAAAACAGCATGGAATGGCCAAACAGTACACTGACACCTAGATGATTGACTAGAAAGAAATAATGATGGAAGTGCAGAGGCGTAGTAACCATTAAGGAGGTTAATACTGGTATAAAGTATTTCAGATGAAGCTGACAGTTGGCCTAACGCTCTGAACTCAATGTTTGTGATGTATTGTGCTCAGTGTAGAACTAGAGTATCAATTAGTTATGAAGTAGAAGGTACATCCTTCTTGTTTTCAGGGACCGTGGTCTTGACGTTATTGAGCAGCACCTGGTCAGAGCTTTGCTGAATCCAGAGTCGGACAGCATACTCCTTGGTCCATTTAGCTATCAGTGAGGTGTCTCCAGAGCCCAAGGGAGAAATCGAGCAGAGGAGTCTTTTCCTGCCGCCATCACGCAAGATAAGCTGATGTGGCCAGCTGAGCTCAACATTATGTACCCCCATCTTAAAATAACATTGTAACATAAACTTAAGAGGGGAAGTAAATTGTTTTAATACCAGGAACTGAGAACATCTCCAATACTAGTTCCCATAGAAACAAACTATTGAAGTCATGATGACAAATACCAACAGAGCTTGAACAAAACAAAACCAGTATTACCTCATATTACTACTACACAACTGACACACATAGGATACTTTTAATAATATATGTCACTACAATATTCATATTGATAAATTCTGTACATATAACTTGTAATTAAAATTGATTGTGATTCCTGGTTCCCTTTGTATTTGAATCAGGACACATATACATGCATGACAGCAATGAATACATATTGTTATTTGAAAAGTTATCAGTGACTCCTTTAAGATATCCTTGTAGAGTGTTTTATGTATGTGAGTGTCACAGTGTTGTCAAGTGTAGTGGAATAAATTAAATTGTTTATCTGTCTGTTGTTGTTATGACTTACACTTCATCATACACATACCCTATACATATAACGTAGTCATCACACTATTCCAGAATAATTCTGACTGAGGTATACATATGTGGCAGCAAGTAAGTTTATATATAATACACTACTCTTATTAGATATATATACCTTCACAGCTGATCTCAGTCAGTACACTAAGTCCCCTATAAATATTTATAACATCCCACTTCACCACACTGACCACTCGTTTAAAAACTGGCTGGAAACTTGCCAATGAAAATTTGAAACAAGCCAGGAAGAAACATGCTGCCTATTATAACAGGAAGGCGAAAGACAGAAATTTGGCTGTGGGAGAAAAAGTACTGCTTCTTTTGCCCGGGAGTCAGAATAAGTTACAAATTGGATGGCAGGGTCCATATACAGTTCTAGAGAAGGTGTCTAGAACAAATTATAAGATAGATAAGAAGGGGAAAGAAAAAAATCTATCATGTGAATCTCCTGAAGAAATATTTGGAAAGAGAACATCAGGAGGAGACACACTTGTTGACCTTGTCCATCGCCATGGAGATGAAAAGGAACCACTTTCATCATTTGAATATCCATTACACCCCTGTGAGACAGCAGCACAGGTGAAAATCAGTACACATTTAACGAAAACTCAGAAAGAGAGTGCAACAGGTTCTAAATAATCATGCAGAGGTGTTAACAGACCGACCAGGGCATACAAACCCATTGGAATATGATATGAAACTGATAGACCCCACACCTGTCTGTATGAAACCATATTCGATTCCGTTTGCTAAGGAGAAAGCTTTGAAGGAAGAGATAGACTATCTGTTGAAGGAAGGAATTATTTCGCACAGTGAATCTTCGTATAGTTCCGGTGTTGTACTCTTAAGGAAGCCCTCTGGAGAACATAGACTCTGTATAGATTACAGGAGACTGAATGCTATTACAGAAGGACAGGTGGATCCATTGCCGGATACAAATCAGCTGTTTGCCAGACTAAATAAAGCTAAATATTTCTCAAAAGTGGATCTGAGTAAAGGATACTATCAGATTCCAGTAAAGCCTGAGGTTAGACCATACCTAGCTTTTAGTACCTCAGAAGGACACTATGAGTTTAATAGATTGCCATTTGGATTGAAGAATGCGCCTAGTGTCTTCTCTAGAATGATGAGAAAATTGTTGGATGTACACATTTCGGAGGAACGTAATGAATCCCTGAGTTGCCTCTTTGATTGAGGATATTCCGAATGTTTCATACAGGATAATAAGAAGATTATGGGATCCACTACGAAAACTCTGCTATCACCAGGTATATGTTATCTCCTCATAACGTACATTTTGAGGGAAATATAATGTTCTCTGGACATGTCATTGCGCAGACTCAGAGAAGAGAAATGGTGAATACGGGTTGCGAAGCAGCATTAAGACAAGCACTCACACTTGCGGCTGTTCAGTAACATAACCGAAATATATTATTGGTTGTAGAAGTCTGAGGCAGATTTCATGAGTAGTGCCTACTCTGAATGGACCCAACTACATAAAACCATGATAGCACCACAGCAGAGGAAAGTCAAGTTGACTTACATTTATCTATGTGTATATAGAATAAAGGACTGACATGGGATGTCTGTTTTAAGAGGGGAGGTGTCGTGAAATATTCTAATCCACATATATAAATTAAAAGGTAAATGTAAAGCCTAACAAATAAATTCTAATAAAGAAAAGAGAAATGGTAAAAGAAACAGTGCTGTCACAATGACAGTACTCGAAATCCCCTTTGTTTTATGCTTCGTCTGCAAATTGTAACGTTTCCACGTTAAATATAAGCCACTGCATAAATACAAGCGTTTCCACAACACATTAAAACGGGTATTGCATTTCTAAGAAAAACATTGAGAGGCACACTGCGTAATGACCTAAATTAATCCTAACATTAATTATACTACGTTACCAAAACGAACGAACAGATGGACTCAAATAGAAAGAGAGAGGGAGGGCTGAAAATCAGGAACGCATGCAACACTAAACACGTGTCTCGCTATTAATGCCACCCCAACACGCGTCGCGCGATACACAATTACTACTATCACGCGTGTAAGGCCACATGCACTAACTTTTTTTCGGACGGACAGTGATAAAAACACTAACCTTCCCAGAGTTAGGTTGTAAAATCCTGAAAAACGCTTATTAGAAAAGATAACATTAGATGGGTTTACGTTTGAAAACATTACAGTACCCAGACAGCACATCTTCGAAACAGGAGGTAGAAGAAATTGCATATTTTGAACGCAGCCACTTAGCTCTTTTAAATTTGTATATTTGGGTTCCTTAGGGCTTGCTGACAAAGAATATGTAAAACGTTACGCAAATAGTCTAGGAATTAATAAATTAGAACCAAAATAAAATAGTGGGGATGCCTGACAGCATGAAATCATTTCTGCTCATAAAATTTTTTTATAACGTGTTTGAAAAAACCTTACGTTACGGAAATAGCCTACCATGTTAACTCCTAATTGATTGGAGCGCAACAAATATAAGACTAAACACGATTGGTCGGGCTATAAATACTATCTTGCGTTGTTATGGGAAACGAATAGAAGGGGTACTTTTTTGAAAAGATGTGGAGACGTGGTTTCATTGGGTAGAGCTGCGAATATACTTGATTCAGAGCGTCTGTTCATTGCCACATCTTGTAATAAACCTACTAAGAAGCAGTGCGTTGATCACCAGTGTATATTTTATATAAAATAAAGCCTGGAACATAAGCAGATGGGAATTTGTGCCAGTATTTGTGCCAGAATTCATTGCTAGTCAACGTATCTGTGTTTATTTCCATGAATTGTGGTAAGCTTGAAACATTCAATATCTTTTAATGAAAATTGAATGTGAATTGTTAATTTATGCCTGTATATATGTGTAGTTCAGTAGCAAACATGATGTAAAGCCTATAATGCTCCAGCCTGAACAGAAGGTGTCGGAGGAAAGTAAAACGGCATGGAATGGCCAAACAGTACACTGACACCTAGATGATTGACTAGAAAGAAATAATGCTGGAAGTGCAGAGGCGTAGTAACCATTAAGGTGGTTAATACTGGTATAAAGTATTTCAGATGAAGCTGACAGTTGGCCTAACGCTCTGAACTCAATGTTTGTGATGTATTGTGCTCAGTGTAGAACTAGAGTATCAATTAGTTATGAAGTAGAAGGTACATCCTTCTTGTTTTCAGGGACCGTGGTCTTGACGTTATTGAGCAGCACCTGGTCAGAGCTTTGCTGAATCCAGAGTCGGACAGCATACTCCTTGGTCCATTTAGCTATCAGTGAGGTGTCTCCAGAGCCCAGGGGAGAAATCGAGCAGAGGAGTCTTTTCCTGCCGCCATCACGCAAGATAAGCTGATGTGGCCAGCTGAGCTCAACATTATGTACCCCTATCTTAAAATGATAGTGTAAAATACAATTAAGAGGGGAATTGAATTGTTTTAATATCAGGAACTGAGAACATCTCCAATACTAGTTCCAATAAAGACAAACTATTGAAGTCATGATGACAAATACCAACAGAGCTTGAACAAAACAAAACCAGTATTACCTCATATTACCACTACACAACTGACACACATAGGATACTATTAAAAATATATGTCACTACAAGATTCATATTGATAAATTCTGTACATATAACTTGTAATTAAAATTGATTGTGATTCCTGGTTCCCTTTGTAATTGAATCAGGACACATATACATTCATGACAGCAATGAATACATATTTATTTGAAAAGTTATCAGTGACTCCTTTAAGATATCCTTGTAGAGTGTTTTATGTATGTGAGTATCACAGTGTTGTCAAGTGTAGTGGAATAAATTAAATTGTTTATCTGTCTGTTGTTGTTTTGGCTTACACTTCATCATACACATACCCTAGACACATAACGTAGTCATCACACTATTCCAGAATAATTCTGACTGAGGTATATATATATATGTGGCAGCAAGTAAGGTTATCTATAATACACTACTCTTATTAGATATAGATACCTTCACAGCTGATCTCAGTCAGTACACTAAGTCCCCTATAAATATTTATAACATCCCACTTCACCACAGCGTCTATTGTATCGGCTACCTGTTCTAGAAGTCTGTGGTCTTTCAAAACAATACGTAATAAAATACGAAGGTAAGGAGGAGCTACATATTGAATTTCAATCTCTAACATTGGTTTGTGTAAACAATTATGGTAACGTGTCATTTGCTTTATATTCTCTTTCCCATATTTCATATATCTATTGTAATCTCTTATCAACAAGGCCAAACTTCTTGGTCTGCAAGTTGTATGCTCTCTTGATGTTTTTATTTCCTTGTTTTACTGGAGACACCATAGACATGGGTATGTTCTTTGAGCTCCAGACAAACCAAACATTTTCATCAAAAAGTCATAATCCCCGAATAAGAAAACAACAACATTTTTCCAATCCCGCTCTAAATCTTTTAGTGACTGTGTGAGCTTTAATGCCATTCATAAATATTTATAAATTATCACACGTGCCCCTGACTCTAGCCATTGCTAAAAGGATGGTATTAGATTTAGAATTTGGTTTCTCTAAATTTACTACCTGTGTTGTAAATTTGGTGCTCCCCTTTCCATGATCGCCCCCAATTTTAAGTCATACTTCATTTTCTGGAATGGAACCCTTATGCCACGTTAATAAGCCCTCCCTCTTGTAATCTTTGGCACCCGTCGTGTGCACAGGATTGTCTACCAAAGAACAATAATGGAACAGTCATTGTCTGACACACACAAAAAGACATTCATATGATAAATACAAGATTAACAAGACTTGAAAGATAGATCAAAGTATGTGGAAATAATCTACAGCTGTACATGTTTTTTCTGACGCCTGTATACATAGCTAGATATTATTATAAATGAATGAAAATGCAAAAACTTATGGTACTTTGCAAAAAGTTATTTTATACAGCCTTATTTAAGATTTGCGAGTATCCAGAATGCATTTACGGTGATTTAAATGTTATAAAATATGGTGACAATATTCTTGTTCTTCTTATGCCAGACTCACAAAACTGACTACCACACATTCTCAAGATGCGAAATGAATAAAAAAATTGGTGGAAATAATCTTTAGGTTCCCTCAAAAAGTCAATACACTTATAAACTCATAAAAATAGGCCAATTTTTAGATATTATATTAATAAATACATTACCTGTGATATTAATATCACCAAATGATGACGCTGTTTTCAAAAGCCTGCAACTCCGTCAAATATAACTCCAAACAAATAAAAATCGAGTCAAAGATAGTAAACAGTACAAATGTATAGTGTAACAGCGCTACCTCTTCTCTGATGTCAGGCCTAGTTATATCACCATCAAGATGTTATTCTCTTTGCTGGTATATCTTCCAAGTAGGTTAACATCCTACACTGGCCATCACCGCCAGAGATGACAATTCCTGGATGAGATATGGTCCGTCTTATTTCCAACCCTTGGCTTGTTCTATCCCTTCATAGTTGTTACTCAGTGACTAACTTCGTATAGTGGTTTTCCTTCTCAATGCTAACACCTTGTTTACACTTCCACTCAACAATCTTTACAGACTAAGCCCGACTTATATGGTGTACATCAAAAACTGATTTATTTACATATCATAAATTCCATTTACAGTTGGAGGCATATGGTACAATTCTCCATTACTATCATTTCATTTTGCCCCCAGTATACTGCTATCTCATGGGTATACATATGATTCTCTTCTTACAAACAATTTCATGTATAGTCCCCGCAAATTATTCCTCCAGTGCTTCATATCCTCTCAGGCCTCTTCCAAGCGCCTCTTTAACTTATTGTGTGCTTTTTCCCTCCTGACTAACTCTGTCAGGTTTATATCCATTAATCTTATTACAATCAGTTCATAATTCATACAAGCAAATCAATAATTAGATGCATCTATAATAGCCTCCATATACTTACACCTGAGAGAGAGCGCATGAGTTATCGCGCAAATGTCATTACTCTTCAGTTTCTTACTCGTCATACTTATCATTGACGATGTCTCATAATTCATTTGTGCAAAAACCCAATGTGGCTATCAGATTAATGTTCTTCTATGTCTCCTCTTAGACTCTTCCTTAGTCAAAAAGTTATCCACTTTGTAGTTAATCTTGTACTTTCATCAGGATTTCTTCTCATCATGAGTTTGCTTAATTATAAGCTTTATTACCCCTGTAGTATTTCATCTGGATTTCTGAAACATTTCTTCTACAAAAAAAATGAGGGAAGAGCATACTTACTGTGCTGCTATTCAATCTAGATCTATAAACCTATTTAGGAAAAACTTCTGTCATCCACAGAGTTTACACTTGAGAACCCGGCAGAAACACAATCTTGCCATGTCGGTTCTTCAAACCTGGACTGCTAAAACACGACCGTTAAACAGCGCGCTTTAACTTGTTCTCTCTTCTAATCATTCTCAGCTGATCTCTCCCTTGTTTTACAGTTAAAACGATTAATCCGCCTTATTTCCACTCACTGAAAAACATGCTCACGCTTATTTACCACGTAGGCGAACTTCAGTGAACTGTCATTGTTACGCACAGATCTTCATTTTTTCTAAAGTCATTATATGATCATTTTTTTTTAAATCAAGACATTGTATGATCATTTTTGATAAAGATATTGTATTATTAGATTGACTGTAAGTACTCTTTAATTTTTTCGGTCAAAGCTACATAACTCAGGATATGGAGAGTATCATTCAATATGATGTTACCTCCTCTTGTGTCGAGACACGGTCGGTCCACATTTTTATTTAACGAAGTGTGACCATTCTCCTTATTTGGTAGTATCGGTCAACTGTTGTTGGAATGTCTGAAACCTGTGTTTAGGTCTCTGTTCATGTCCATATAAGGCTTGATCTAGTATACATCTGTATCTCGAATGTTCTTAGATCGTCTTGTTTGATCGCTATTTCTAGTGTATAGTTTCTGCGCATGTCCGGACGCGATGGCGTCTGGGAAGTTTCTTTTTCTGTGAGACGATGTAAAGCTGTGAAGCAGAAAGGACGCGTTTTGGCGTCTCTGCGATTTTGTTAGGGGTTAGGAGCCTTATTGTGAGATAGTTAGCTTACAAGGTCCTTCCCTTGAGTATTCTAAAACGCCTGGAGGCGTATGTTTTCTGTGGTGTGGATTTTCGAACGAAGGTAATGCCTCATTTACATCCAATCTGTAACTTTACTTATGTTTGACAATGGTCGATCTCTGCTCACTTATTTTCACAGAAAAAGGAAGGTTCTTCTAATAGATATCACACCCCAGGTATTTTCATACCTGTGATTTATATGTATACGGGATATCCTAAGCCCGAGGAACAGTTCTACGTCCTATGAATATCGCTAGGTCAGCGATCACATCTTTTGTCGAAGGTTAGACTTAGGAATGTTAAAAAGGTCAGGTTGACCTGTACTCCATGTATGCTATTCACGTGCGGATATGGACTTATTGTATACATCTGATCTGCAAGCATCAGGAGGGGCGTATTCATTATTATGTATGAACATTGATGATCTGCAGCTGACACTGTTGCAGAATTAATATTTATGAACTTTATGATACCGAGTACACTGAAGTATTGTTTACTCTATGACTGATGAGGATTGGATCCTACATGAATATCAGTTGGCACCAATATTATTTAGGAATGCAGACATTCATTGAACTGTAGTGTGTTATAACGGATGCTAACGTACCTGGCATTTTTGGGCGCACCATTATCACTTCATGGCACCAATATTATTTCTGAATGCTACAATCGTTGAACTGTGATGTCTTATGACGTATGTAACGTGACTGTCATTGTGGTGTGCAATAAATGGTATATATACGTCACGAGCAGTTTACCATTTCTATGACTTTGCATGTCATTTTGACTGTGCTGTACTCTGTGGACTATCCAACTACTTACACACGGCAACAATAAAAACCAGATAGGACACCCTACCATACAACCACAATCTACCCGGTGTCGATAGGGGTGGTACTTCAAGTCAGCCTAAATCCACCCTTATCATTTCATGGTGGCCAGAAGTTGGTTTAATCTGGTTCCAGCTCTCAAGGGACGCAACAAACCCAGACATCATCATCATACTACAAGATTACAGTTCTACTCATCACCTTTGATGAAATGTTTTGAAAGTATCCGGCGTTACTGACAGTTGGTAATATTTTGAAACTACCCGGCGCTGCTCGGCGGTATTGCAGTTTTCCTACAATAGAAGGACAAGTACCGAGCGAATCGATTTCCTGATCTGTATGGAAGAAGGACAAGTGCCGTAACAACTGTTCCAGTATCAGAAGTACTGTTGAAGATTCAGAAGGTCAAGTGCTAAATCGACGTTTCCATATTAGAAGCTCATTTCCTTCGTCATGGCTGTTTATGGGAGCAGATGTTGATCAACGTTGGATCATTATCCTCAGAATGCTGATCTCAACCTGTTCTGCACCGTGCTGACGTTTGGACACATAGAAGTTAAGTGGCCTGTTTTGTTTGTGAACTGTGCCCTTATGTTCTAGCTGAGCCTTCTGAATTCTTTCACACACTTTTTGTTATTTGTTTACACGTTTACATGTTATATGTTATTTGTATTTGTATATTTATATGTTTATATTTCAGCGGGTTTCGGTTGGGTGGTGTCTTTCAGTAGAAGATACCACGTCACAGAGGTTTCTACTGTTAGCGTTTTCTTTAGGGACTGCGCAAATTTCCTGTTGTGAAATTTGCTAGCGACAAACGTTGCTATATTTGTTTAGTTGTGACGAGTTGTGCTTTATTTTCGTTGTTTTTTGTAATATTTTTTTTCTGTTTTTTAGTTCTGATTTCATTTGTTTGTATTTGTAGGTCTCCCCTTTTCTATTATTCAGTTCTATACACCATTTTTGTTTATACATTGTGACGTCATTTGTTTGTGTACATTCTTCGCATTTTGTCATCACATTCTTTGTGATATTTTCCTTTTAGTTCTGCTGTTTATTTAGTTGACTTATGCGAATGTTTTCGTATTGACTTTGATCTTTGTTGTTGTTTACATTGACTTTGATCTTTGTTATTGTTTACATTGTCTTTGTTATTGTTTACATAGTTCTTGAGTAATTAGCTTTCACTATTGTTACATATCTGCTCATACACTATTGATTTATAGTGCACTTATCATAACTAACTAGTGGATTTGTTCATGCACTATTACATTGTGCAGTTATGATAAATAACTGATGGTTTTGCACTGATGTGTGTAGTGCCTTCATGATTAAGAAGTGACTTGTGATATTATTATACATTTGATAATTCAAGTTTGGTGTAAAAGACTTGTTTCCCACAGAGATTGGGTTAAACATTGTGATTATACAAGTACTTATTTAAGTCTTGTCACTATTAAGAGTGAAATACATTAATTAAATATTTCAGATTTGGTGACTTATAATATTAGACATCATGTCTACACTTGATTACTTTATTGAACAAGGGAAATCCCTTGGCAAGACAGGTGATAAGTTGGAAGAATTTGCAACTACTCAATATGCTAAAGCATTAAAGATGGAAGCTGAACAAAAGAAATTGCAGATACAGGTGGAGGAAAAGAGATTCCAAATGGAGATGAAAAAACAAGAAGAGAAGCAGAAGCAAAAGCTAAAGAGAAAAGACTACAGATTGAGACTGAAAATAAGAGACTTCAGGCTGAGGAGAAAAAGTTACAAAGAGAGGCTGATGAGAGAAAAGCAAAAATGGAGCATTAAAAAAAGCTCTTAGCTTTAGAGTTAGAAAAGTTAAAGTTGATGAACTTGGGTAATGCTAATGATCCAAATAAGGTATCATCTTCTAATAAGTCTAATGCTGTTGATTTCAAGCTTAATCTACCAGCATTAAATGCTTCCATTGACGATATAACGTTTTATCTAGAGAGATTTGAACGTTCATGTAGAATACATAACTTGGATAAATCACTTTACGTGTTTCATTTGTCCAAAATCCTTAAAGGTGATGCTTTGACTATGTTAGGCATGGTAGATGAACCTGACAGGGACAATTATGAGATTGTCAAGGCTGTCTTGTTAAAGAAATACCAACTAAACGAAGACGGCTATCGTCTTCAATTTAAAAATATGTTGCCTGAAACTGGAGTAGAATTCTCGGAATTCATATCAAAGATACGTATTACTTTTACACGTTGGGTTGAGTTGTCTAAGACAGAACATACGTATGAAGCACTTATGGACTTACTGCTAAGAGACAAAATAATGTCTTCTGTCAGTGAATCTTTTCTTGCTTTTCTTTATGAGCGTAAGCCTAAAAACGTAAAAGAAATGGAAGAATACTGTTGCCAGTATGATACTGCGCATCCTCATGTAACCGTTAGCAACTCTAAAGTAAAAGAAGGTCTGCCAGTTGCTTCGGCAGCACCTTATGGCCCAAATTTCATGCGTAAATTTCAGGGTAGCCAACAAAATTTTAATAAAAAGGGTAACCTTAATTATGCTCAGAATGATAGTGATCAATTTCAGGGTGATTCTTCTTCGCAGAACTGGAGACAACCTGATACTCCACGGTATACTACTCCCTATAATTTTAGACATTTTCACAAAGGTAATAAGTATAGAGGCAAATCTTTTTCTCGGAGACCTCAAAACCAATATAATAGAGGTTCTCAACAGTATAGAAATGGTAATGACAGTTATAGAAACTGGAATTCAAACCAGGATAACAACTACAGTAGAGAGTTTAATGATAATTGCAGAGGCTATAATGGTCGCGGTAGATCGCAACATAAAAGAAAAAGATATCAACAGACAAACTCTGTACAACAAGAATCTCAGGAAGCAGATAAACAGGTTAATGATAATAAAGACCATAATGCTATCGAATGTTCATCTTTTGATTTTGGTAGAGCAAATAAATGTATCCAATGCAGTACTTTTTTGACCCCACTACCGTAACAACTTTAAGCTGTGGTCATCCTCTTCCCGCTCTTCCTGCTAATGTTGCACATGACGGGAGGGGTTCTCTTATACTACATAAGGGTCTTGTGAATAGTAATCCAGTCTCAGTTTGGTTTGATTCTGGATGTACTACCGTTGGTGTTAGGCAATCTCTTGTAAATCCATCCTGTGCTACAGGAAAGGTCATCAAATGTGTCACATTTGGTGGCACTTTGGAAAAGTATCCTACAGCCATAATACATATTGCTACTCCTTTCTTTACGGGAGATGTCCACGCGTGTCTTCTTCCAAACCTTATTGCGGACCTTATTATTGGTCGTATTCACGGAGTTAGGGAATGTACCCCACAGCAAATTGCTGTTTGGGAAGAGCAAAACATCGAAGCTACCAATGCGGTGGTCACAAGAGCACATGCTCTGGATCCACCTCAAACTTCGTTAACTAATGATGATGAAGTAGATAGCCAAAATAGTCACTTGATTATTTCACGTGACTCATTTATAAAATTGCAAGAAGAAGATCCTTCTTTACAAAAATTCTTCATTCTAGCAAAAAAAGGTGATCCAAATCAGAATACTAATAGAAAGTCTTGGATTTCTATGAAGAACGGCGTACTTGTGCGTATGGTACAAGACTCGTCTACGTCCACTCATTCACAAATTCTCGTGCCTAAGAGTATGAGATTGAAAAATATTGCAACATGCTCATGACTCGCAATGTGCTGGACATATGGGTTTTTCCCGTACAAAGTCGAGGGTTTTTGCGGCTTTCTTTTGGCCATTTATGAGCAAGGACATACGAATTTACTGTCGTTCTTGCAAAGTATCTCAGGAGATCAAATCTAAAGGACCACGACATGCTGCGCCTATCCAGGCTGCTGACATTCCTAATCGCCCTTTTCAAAAAATGGCAATAGATATTATCGGTCCTTTTAGGATTACGTCGGCCAGAGGACATCAATTAATCCTTACATGTGTCGATATGTGCACACGTTGGCCAGAGGCTATACCTCTCAAGAGCATCTCAACTGCTGATATCGCAGACGCTCTTTGGCTGATATTTTCTCGTTTGGGTTTCCCCGGAGAAATATTATCAGACCATGGCACTCAACTTATATCAGACACTATGTCACAGGTAATGTCTATGCTACATATTAAAAGGTCTCTCAGCAGTATCTATCACCCAATGTCTAATGGGTTAGTTGAGCGTTTGAATAGGACTCTAAAAACTTTACTTGGGAAAATAACTGAGGATCATCCTCAGGATTGGGACAGGGTTTTACCCGCGGCTCTCTTTGCGTATAGAGAGGTTCCCAATGAACACACAGGAATTTCTCCTTTTGAACTTGTCTTTGGCGCGCAACCGCGCGGCCCTATGTCTTTACTACACGATCTTATCACTGACCCTAAATTTTATGGTGATCATCAAGATTTCCGATGTAACCCCACTTTTCCGATATATATTGTCGATTTGATGGAAAGAATGCCCCTCATAAGGGGACTTTCCACATAAATATGCTCACGGAATTTCATGAAAGACCAGACTATTTGCAGCCTATTTTCCAGGCAACGGACAATTCTCAAGTACCACGGAATCTGGTCATTACTCATTCCCTGTCAGTTATACAGGATGCGGAAACTACTCTTTCTGATGTCAATCTTCCACATCCTATGGTCCCACTTCATTCGACTGAATCTTGGAAAAACGTTACCATTTCTCCTAATCTTTCAGCTGAGGAACATCGACAAGTTTCTTCGATGTTGCAAACATTTCAGGATGTTCTTACAGACATCTCGGGACACACACATGTCATTGAACATGACATTGTGCTAACTGATCACAATCCTATCAGAGTCAGACCCTATCCAATACCTATCCATTTTCAGTCACAAGTCGAAAAAGAATTGGATGAAATGATTCGATTGGAAATCATTGAACCATCCACTTCAGCATACTCTTCGTCTATGGTTATTGTTCGACAGAAGGATAAAAACATTCGCATTTGCGTAGATTATCGCAAATTGAACCAAGTTACGAAGTTCGTTGCTGAACCTATGCCTTCATTTGAAAAGAGCTACTAAATAAACTTTCTAATTCCTGGTTCTTTACCAAACTAGACTTGTCGAAAGGTTATTGGCAAGTTCCTTTAAATGAACGTGCCAAACCTTTTACAGCTTTTTCTACACCTAGGGGTTTATTCCAATGGAATTTCATGCCTTTCGGTCTTATGAACGCCCCTGCTACATTCGTACGCATGATGCGGCGAATTCTCGCATATCGTACAGATGTCATAGCATACTTAGATGATATCTGTCTGTTCAGTGATTCCTGGGAAGATCACTATTTGGGTTTATACGAATTGCTGCCTACTCTTCGCGAGTATAACTTGACTGCAAAACCCTCTAAAGCCTTTATAGGATTTAGTGAGATTTCTTTCCTGGGTCATCGTGTTGGTCATGGTCTTTTAAAGACAGAGGACCACAATGTTTCAAAAATACTTAACATTTCTGTCCCTAAGACGAAGAAACAAGTAAGGAGTCTATTAGGTTTGATCCAATTCTACGGACGATTCATTCCGAATCTGTCCTCCATTATGGCACCGCTTTCTACTTTACTGAAGAAAGGATCGCCTAATCTGATCCGCTGGTCTCAAGAGTGTCAATCCTCATTGGACCAGGTGAAAACTCTATTTTCATCTGCACCTATCCTTAGGTTACCTACTATTGAAAAGACTTTTGTTCTTCGAAGTGACACCTCGTCAACTGGGATTGGGGCAGCACTTATGCAGGAGTATTCTGATACTCTGCATCCAGTGATGTATATCTCTAGGAAATTAAATGCTGCAGAAAAGAATTACTCGGTTTTAGACCGTGAATTATTGGCTATGGTATGGTCTATTCTGAAGTTACAAAGATTTCTTCTAGGCGCACATTTCGTTGTGGAAACCGACCAGAAAGCGCTTACTGCTATTCAGAGCAAAAGCTTGGAGAGGCTCGAGGTTAACTCGATATGCCATAGCTCTTCAACCATTTCATCTCACGGTGCGAGCTATCCGTGGTTAGAATAATGTGATGGCAGACATTCTGTCCAGGTGCCCACACGATTCCACATAATTCTTCTGTCATATATAGTTCCTGATATACAATTCAATACTATAATGACATATTAGCACATATTTTCTCACTCTTTGGGAATTTATAACGTTGTACCATGTAATTTCCATGTTACCGATTTGAGCATAACAGAAGAAGGCTTAGTTAGCGATATACGGGCCCCAAAATATCACATGGCCACATTTAGTTATTATATTTTAATGATTGTATTAAGAGATTTAACATTTGTCTTAAAGATTTGTGTTATTGATATTTTCGCAGCACATCATTGAAGTCTGCGAGATTTTGTACATTGTGGAACTTCGAAGTTATCTAGTCCTGTCCTGGATTGGGAGCGGATGATGTCCACATCTTCTTGTATTAATTGTATTTATGTCTACGAGAAACAGCACATGTATTATTATGTTTAATAATTCATTATATAATGTGCTCATTGTTTAAATATGTGTAATATTATATGGCGGTATATTGGTATATTACACCGCTGTTTGCAACACTTCATTGTATAATACTATGATAATATATTTAATTTCTTAGATTTGTATGAGTATAATTTGACTTTCATTATGATATTGCCATCGCTGTGGCGTGTGTTGGTGGCACCTTCCTGGAATATATACGCGTATACTTAGGTACATTTTTGTTTCTCTAAGGATCTGAGCTAGCCTCATTTTTAGGCAACATATCCGCGCATCATACGTGCGTTAGGAGCCTAAGGTTTTTCCCGGCTCCAGGATTCAAAAAAAAAAAAATGTTTCATTTTTTTTCCCTGGGAGGGTGCGGTAATGTTACGCACAGATCTTCATTTTTTCTAAAGTCATTATATGATCATTTTTTTTAATCAAGACATTGTATGATCATTTTTGATAAAGATATTGTATTATTAGATTGACTGTAAGTACACTTTAATTTTTTCGGTCAAAGCTACATAACTCAGGATATGGAGAGTATCATTCAATATGATGTTACCTCCTCCTCTGTCGAGACACGGTCGGTCCACATTTTTATTTAACGAAGTGTGACCATTCTCCTTATTTTGTAGTATCGGTCAACTGTTGTTGGAATGTCTGAAACCTGTGTTTAGGTCTCTGTTCATGTCCATATAAGGCTTGATCTAGTATACATCTGTATCTCGAATGTTCTTAGATCGTCTTGTTTGATCGCTATTTCTAGTGTATAGGTTCTGCGCATGTCTGGACGCGAGGGCGTCTGGGAAGTTTCTTTTTCTGTGAGACGATGTAAAGCTGTGAAGCAGAAAGGACGCGTTTTGGCGTCTCTGTGATTTTGTTAGGGATTACGAGCCTTATTGTGAGATAGTTAGCTTACAAGGTCCTTCCCTTGAGTATTCTAAAACGCCTGGAGGCGTATGTTTTCTGTGGTGTGGATTTTCGAACGAAGGTAATGCCTCATTTACATCCAATCTGTAACTTTACTTATGTTTGACAATGGTCGATCTCTGCTCACGTATTTTCACAGAAAAAGGAAGGTTCTTCTAATAGATATCACACCCCAGGTATTTTCATACCTGTGATTTATATGTATACGGGATATCCTAAGCCCGAGGAACTGTTCTACGTCCTATGAATATCGCTAGGTCAGCGATCACATCTTTTGTCGAAGGTTAGACTTAGGAATGTTAAAAAGGTCAGGTTGACCTGTACTCCATGTATGCTATTCATGTGCGGATATGGACTTATTGTATACATCTGATCTGCAAGCATCAGGAGGGGCGTATTCATTATTATGTATGAACATTGATGATCTGCAGCTGACACTGTTGCAGAATTAATATTTATGAACTTTATGATACCGAGTACACTGAAGTATTGTTTACTCTATGACTGATGAGGATTGGATCCTACATGAATATCAGTTGGCACCAATATTATTTAGGAATGCAGACATTCATTGAACTGTAGTGTGTTATAACGGATGCTAACGTACCTGGCATTTTTGGGCGCACCATTATCACTTTATGGCACCAATATTATTTCTGAATGCTACAATCGTTGAACTGTGACGTCTTATGACGTATGTAACGTGACTGTCATTGTGGTGTGCAATAAAATGGTATATAAACGTTACGAGCAGTTTACCATTTCTATGACTTTGCATGTCATTTTGCCTGTGCTGTACTCTGTGGACTATCCAACTACTTACACACGGCAACAATAAAAATTAGATAGGACACCCTACCATACAACCACAATCTACCCGGTGTCGATAGGGGTGGTACTTCAAGTCAGCCTAAATCCACCCTTATCAGTCATCTGTTATTTTAAACTTCCCTCAGTCTTTCCCGTTGTCTCCCTTTGATAATTTACCTTAATCTTATACTCTCTTCTTTAAGGCGTACTACAAAAATCTTCTTATGCTAATTTTCTTAACCATAGCTGTGGACTCCCCAAACATGCTTAAGTCTAATTCATCCTTGTTTTCACCAACGGTTATTTACAGAGTTTCCTCCCTTTTTACAAAAGTATCTCTATGCAACATTTTATCTCCCTTCAACTAAGACAAACAGTCTGTATCCCAATCTATTCATTTTTCCTAAACCATTTTTCCACACTCTTTTACTTTACTAAAACCGAATCACTGCTCATCTAAACCTTGCCTGAAACACAAATAATGCTCTGGCGAACCCAACGGTGACAATAGCATGCAAAAGTATTTTAGCGCTGTGTTTATCCAAAACGAGTGTGCAATGATATATACTCGTATATTACCGATTTTACACACACACACATTAGCTGATCTTTCCTACCAAAACCAGTGAAGGCATTAACTCGGGGTCAGCATTCAGGTCACCGAACTAAGATAGCGCACCGGTGTAAGGTACAAATAGCCGTGAGGTAGCAAGGAATCCTTAGAGCGACATGGTAGGAAGTGTTAGAGACCTGCCCTTTTAAAGCAAGAAAAGTTGCCAGAAGTTTGGCCAGCGTTTTGCAGTTAGCTCGAAATGAAATACTATGACGGCCCGACATAAAAGGACAGAGAGTTCCCCCGATGTCCCTATATCAAAGAACCAGGGTATTCGCCGTTTTCCCCAAAAATCCCTATATAAAAGACTATAGAGAAGAAACGCCGCTTTGCACGTGCGAAAGGGTGAGCATAGCTTGGCTCTAACGAGATTGACAGGTACCAAATACAGAATTCGAGCTATGACAAGAATGTGGGCGTAGACAAATGTAGTGAGAAACCAGAGCTGACCACTCAGATTAAAGGTCAGGCAATTGCAATGGAAGCGTGACAGTGAGTACATAGCAATTTCCCGCAGTCCGTCAGCCGTTTCTTTTCTCAGAATTGTTACTCTCACTAAGC
Source organism: Oreohelix idahoensis (assembly GCA_024509875.1). Classification (NCBI taxonomy): domain Eukaryota; kingdom Metazoa; phylum Mollusca; class Gastropoda; order Stylommatophora; family Oreohelicidae; genus Oreohelix; species Oreohelix idahoensis. The sequence continues at coordinate 50,136 of JAMPIV010000732.1, read as the reverse complement.
GTATATCGTAACACCCAGTTTATGTGATGAAAAATCACCATTATGTCAGTTAATTTAATGAAAAATGTGTAACTGAACAGCGGTAGTGGCTTGTGCCCGAAGGAACACATTAAGTTTACATACGTTGACAACATGATTAAATACAACTATGCGCAGGTTGATGTAATCATCATTCACTTCCTGCTCCATTCGGAGTCTGGGATTACCTCTGCGTTTGGTTCTTCCGTGACAACTAGCATGAAGCAATCACCAGTGCTTGCTGTGGTGGTTCATAAATGTATCCTTTTCACATGTTGAAGTTGCTAGCCACGTACGGACTTTTACCACCACTAGCAAGTACAAATATGACAAATTCAAAGTACAAAAAATATGTTACAACTCACCTCAATAATTGAGAAATCGTAGACTTCTTGCTCAGGTAAATAGTCTTGGAAACTTGATACACATGCCTAGATCATACGTCAGGATATTTAGATCTATTGAAAATCCCTCTGCGACTTTGTGCGTAAGTTCTTAATAATCCGGTTTCTGTATGAATAACTTTAGGTTTCGCTGTTGTAGTGTTCAGACGTGTTCCGCTAAGTACGGTCCTATTTAAAGTCAGAATCTTAACTCCTATTGTTTCTTGGCTTCAGACCGAGCTGTCTACTTGACGATTTTGTGAATGCATTGCCGTATGTCTAAAAAGTCCTACATTATATCTCAGACTTCAACCACGAACTCTTGTTGTCTGCTACTTGGCAACTTCCAATCAGAGCGATTGTATATGACAACTCGATTTGCCAACCCAATGTCATTCGAAGTGCATGTTATGATAGAGAAGGGCTTATGGAATTTCCTGCGTGGCTCATATGTTTGAGAATGTAAACCGCCACTTTCCATATGTGGAATTGCACTTTCCGTAAAGTGTAGTCACAGTTTAATTATTTGACACTTCCTGATCACTCTTCAAAATGTCTTCCAAGACTGCATTTATCTACGAGGAGTAAGATCACCTATCCCAAGTAATTCGGAAATGTCTACTTGATTACTTAGTTTATCAGACTCGGTCGATCTCTTGTATCACATCACTTGTCGCAATCCGATTGCCTGTCTAGACAAAACGTGGTCTATTAAATTAAAACCGTATTGCAGGCCCATTCTACTGTCGGATCGGAAGTGATTATGTAATCTTAAGCAAACACATCACGTTAGCATCTACCTGGAGTTAATGTGGTATTATCACGTTTAATGATTCAATTAATCTGTCAGGGATTATCGATTGTCATGCATCGAAGCGTGAAACGTGGACAATGATAGTAAGAAAAAAAACGTAACAATACAGAGTAGAGGATAGGCACGAAATTATGTGCGTTAAATAAGCCAAAATAATATATAATAAAGGCGATAAGAGGAAATTACGAAACAAAAACAAACGAGCTGTATTGTCACAGTATCATGATTACAGTTTTTTTTTGGGATTAATGTTTAGTATCACCTCTCGGCTATGTTTACTCAGGCTGTCTCTTATCTCTTATCTGTTTTATCTTGGATGTGTTGATGCTAGTGTACAAAAAGTGCAAAGTCATCTGCATATTCTGCATATAAGGAATGCTAAATCTAGCTACTTCTCACCGCTTATTATGTGCCTATCTATCTTCCCAAGTAGAAAGTTGTTTCTTTTGCACGTTTTCTTAAGAAAACATTATATTTAACATGCAGCTAATACATTCTTTTCATTTCTGTATTGGTGATTTTTCATTCTGATTATTCACAAAGCTCTTGAGATACATTGTTACTATGATCAAGATATCATTCATTTTAATGTACAGCAACTTTATAACGGTCGGTTATCACCCGTAGTACTTGACGCTATATATCTCCTAGCTCGTTCCGTTGGAACCATCTTTAAGGTTATTCTCTTTTAAACGAAAGTTAACTAGGTGCATGAGCATACACTGTACAATACTAAGATGGCTTCTGTTTTTCTTTATTTGTTTTATGTACAGAGAACATCGATAGCCTTTTGCAGAAACAACGTCTAGCTCATTAAAAAGCGGTACCAGGTGTTCATCATGACATAAAATATACCGAAGTGGTTTATTATATTCACGATTTGTATTGCTTTGTGTGTGGGTGTATTAATTCCGTCCTTATTATTTTGTAACTGAAATAGTTTTACAGTTAAATATAAATATATGTATATGTGTCCATTTACTTTCACCAGATAAAAAGTATCATGACACCAGATAGAGCGGCTGTGATCATCATTTTAATCTTCATTGGCTCTTTCTGTAGCGCTGCCCCTTTGTATACCATCAACAAACTGGATATGAAGTTTTCGCCTGTACGAAACAAAACTATTGTCGGTCTTGTTTTCGTGGGGGATCGTGAAAACGTGGAAAAGATTTCTTTTCTCATTAACAACTTTTGTATTCCTTTAGCAGCCTTTGTGATCATCGTTTTGTGTACGATAATAATTGCATTAAAACTGCATAGCACTACAAAATGGAGAATGAAAACTATGATTCACGCACAAGCTGACAGAGTTACCAGTCGTAACCTAAAAACAGCCAAAATGGTTGTAATGATATCCACTTTATTTATCGTTTGTTTTATTCCTATTACCATCGTTATGTTAGCAATAGCGCTTGTACCTGCGCTTTCCATTCTAGGAAAATACGTGAATATATCACTAATGGCTGCTGGATTTGGCTATGTCATGGAAGGTATAAACTCTTCTATAAATATATTTATTTACTATCACATGAGCAGTAGATACCGATTTTACTTCTACAAGTTATTTTACAGAAATAAAATACGAGGTTAAACTATGACATGAGAATAAAAACACGCAAGTGTTCGATTCATGTGCAGCATTATGTGAAATGATGGACATGTGTTTTAAATATCATTTTAGATCAAATTGTGCGAGCACATTTGCAAATGTCAGACGTTTGATTAGGACTTCTTTTATTTCATATGTGGCACTTCCAGTATATAACCCTTACTTTAAAACTCCGCAAAGTTTCGTTTAAACCAAGCGGTTTATTGCCGTCTTTTCTATCTGTCAAGTTTGGACACGCATTAAATAAATATTACAAACACATAAAGGTATGTTTTCATGCACTTCTTTATGTGTTTAAACGTTTGGAAACGCATTTGCATGATCTAGATAAGTTTACATTACATTTCACATCAAATTTCATATTGTTTTTATTTATCAGAAAACTCCTGCATAAACATTACAATATCTGCTCCCATGGTATGTTCGCTTGATGTGTAAGTTGTAAATATAATTGTCCAATAAAAATGGTCAGTGCTATTTTACACACAGAATATTTTTTTTTAATGTGGATAATTTTATTTTGGCCAACTTATTAGCCTACTCTTTTTGTGTGGTTTCCCCCTTCCCACAAAGGATGTCAACTCTAATGCAAGTCCGTTGTGTAGGTAGAAGAAACTAGTTATTTGTTCGCCGATGTACGTAAATAATGCCCATCAATTGCTACCTTGTTTCATGCATTTTTATTATGATGTCATTGTCCACGCTTTAATTTTGTCTGTGTTTGCATTGAAGTCAACGTTAAAAGTTAACAGTGCGCTACATATAAATGATGTTTCGAGATTGCCCTTCTTGAACTAGTCACAGCGATAATGAACAGCAATGTCACAATACCATGTAGCTGGTGTCTGGGTCTCTTCTTAGTTTATGGAACGAACGAACTTTGTTTCCACTGTGTTTGGTATCTGACATTCAGCCCTTCCTTTCTCTCATATTTTATATTAAATTCATTTATTCTCACATAAATTTTACATATCAATTTAAAGAAATTCAACGTTGTGGAAGTAGTAAAATAATAACATTCTCAGATTTGCAGTATCTAATTATAATCAATAAATGAATTATGCTGAAATGTACAAAAAACTATCATTACAATCTACATTCAAATATTATATATGTGTCTGGAAACATTTTTTTCGTTTTGTGCCAAGCCATTTTTGTCTGTATGCAGGGCAGACATCTTCACTAAATGTGTAATTCTGTGTTGGAGAAAGATTCTTAAAGGGTATGTAGGACTATCATAAGTATTCATGTGAATAATGTAAATTTTATTTCAGGAAGTAATAGGCTTGTGAATATACCAAACATTATGATTGTGGGAATAAGATGGCTAAAGATTGTCAAGCCTTTAAAACTACCCACAGCAGTCATTGCTAACAATAAGCATATCCAGTATTGTCTACTAGTACCATTTTACTAACTACCATTAAATTTTAATAACTAAAACCATCAGCGGAAAACAAAGTGCAAACAATATTACATTAGTAAGAGATAAGCAAAAAAATCTCATCACGACAGCAGCCGGACAGGAAACAAGATGGGCATAGTATTTCAGAGAAACTCTGAACAAGGAACCACCAGAGACACAACTGAATGTTCCTGAGGCTGAAAATGATTTAGATGTTAATACAGACTTTCCACGAAAAGAAGAAATCATCATAGCAATCACAGGGTGACAGAATGGAAAAGCTCGTGGCCATGATAACTTAAATGCAGAGCTATTTAAGACAGACCCTGAGCTAGCAGCAGAACTATTAGAACCACTATTTGCACAAGTCTGGAAAACAGGGACAACACCAACAGAGTGGAACAAAGGAATAATTGTCAAATTGCCCAAGAAGGGAGATCTTGCAGACTGCAATAATTGGAGAGTAAAAACTCTTCTCTCAGTTCCCAGCAAAATACTAGGCAGGATAATTATACAGAGAATCTCAAAAATAGTAGACAACAAACTGAGGACAGAACAAGCAGGATTTAGAAAGAACAGAAGATGTGTAGATCATATATTTACCCTCAGGAACATTATAGAGCACTGTTCAGAATGGCAAAGACAGCTGTACATTAATTTCGTGGATTTTGAAAAAAGGCTTTTGACAGTATACATAGAGACAGTTTATGGAAAATACTGAGGGCTTAAGGAATTCCAACCTGCATTCATTCATTCATTCATTCATTCATAACCCTCCACTCCCAAAGGAGCATAGGCCTTCAACAAACACATGCCAAGTCCTCCTGTCCCGTGCCATCATCTCAAGTTCTTTCCATGTTCTCCTCATCATTTTCACCTCTGTTTCCAACTCTCTTCTCCATGTACTTCTTGGTCTTCCTCTGCCTCTCTTGCCCTGGGGGTTCCAGAACAAGGACTGCCTTGTAATGCTATCAACAGGTTTCCTCAGTGTGTGTCCTATCCATCGCCATCGTCTTCTTCTCATCTCTTGTTCCACTGGCACTTGTCTAGTTCTTGTCATCAGTTCCACGTTGGTAACCTAACCTGCATAGTGCCAATCATAAAAAGCATCTATGCCAACTTTACGTGTAGCGTTGGGCAGTGCAACCTAACCTTTGAGATGAAGACAGGAGTACGACAGGGATGCCCCTTATCAACCACTCTATTTTTAACAGTTATAGACTGAGTAATGCGCCAGACAACAGTGGCAGTCCGAGAGGAATAAGATGGACTACATATTCTACATTGGAAGCTCTGGAATATGCAGATGACATTGCACTACTAGCACATTCACATTAACACATCCAGCACAAAACGGATAGACTTAATCAGTATTGCCAGCAGGTGGGCTTGAACATCAATCTAAAGAAGACAGAGGTCATGACGCTCAATGTGAGCAACCCTGAGCCCATATCAGTAAGGAATCAGCAACTGCAACAGAAACCAACCTTCACATACCTACGTTGCATAGTAACACCAGAAAGCGGAGCAAGCAAAGACATCAACAACAGAATGAACAAAGCAAGAACAATTTTTTTAGTCTAAACAACAACTGGAAGTCCTCTCAGTACAGCACAAGCACAAAATTAAGATTATATCAGAGCTGTGTGCTTTCTGTGCTTCTCTATGGTGCGGAATGCTGGAGAGTTTCAGAGAAGGAAATGTCGAAATTGTCCTTTTTTCACAGAACATGCCTAAGAAACATTTTCCGAATCTTTTGGCCGAATACCATCACCAACCAAGATCTGCTTACTCGGAGCAAGCAAGAGGACATGCAGACCATCATAGCTGGCAGACGCTGGAGCAGCTGGGTTGGCCATGTCCTCAGAAAAGACCCCGATGCCATCACAAGAACAGCTATGCTATGGAACCTTGAAGGACAACGAAAGAGAGGCCGACCAAAAACAACTTGGCGGAGGACTGTGGAAGCTGAGATGCAAAGAATGAACCAGAGTTTAGGCACTGTACGAAGGATGGCCACCGACCGAGCAAAGTGGAATCAATTGTGGAATCAATTTGTTGTTGCCCTACAGGATGCCACCAGGCGTGATGGCCACTGACTGATTTGACGGTCGGTGGCTGAGGATCAAAGAAGAAGAAGAAGTCTGGAAACATAATCAGATTTGGTGGAGGGGGGTGCGGGCTTATGGTCAAAGATGAGATATAAAAGGAATATTATAACTGACACAGGACACATTCAATATGTGGACAAATTTACTAATATATTAATAGGTAAAATCTACTAAACAAGAAAGATTAATAAGCGCTTACCAACTAACTGCAATAAGTCCTATTAAAGCTAACTGAAAAAATAGCTAAACAGAAACAGTCAGATTCAAGGAAAATAGAGAAGACGAAAAAGGGGTATGACGAATTATAACAAAGTGATACATTCTAAATCTACCTGTGGGTAGAACATAAATAAAGCGGTTTTAGCATACAACCCATCATACGCAGTGTCAGTCAGTGGCGCACATAGCGTGAGGCAGGCAGGGAAAGTGCCATGAGCGCAATAGTTGGTGTGGGTGCGCCATATGTAGGGTTAAAAATTGCTTTAATTTCACTTCTCATTTATGACAATTTCATTTATCCCACTTGTGATGAATTTACCATGATACAACGTTAAAATATCTCCAAATTTAACTATAAAATGTAGGGTTAAAAATAATGCGTAAGATACTAGGAGACATGCTCGCCCATGCCAGCCTTTCCCACCGCCATTTAAAACTAACGAGTTAGACGTGCAGACGAAACGGTTACCCTTTGTAGACGGGAGAGAACGGAAGACACCAAAAGGAAAAATATGACTGAACACGTGTTTAAAGATCGCAAGGCTAAAAGACGCAATTGGTAATAAAAAGAAAAAATATTCACGTCACTAGTTGACAGAGGGTAAGGAAATGGACAAAAAAACGACTTTAGCTTGTGTCAGAAACAGTCATTTCTTGGACTTTTACGATACTTGATTGTTATTTGAATTCAGCGGCAAAACGCCGTGGAGAAGGTTCTCGAACATATTTCAAAAAAACCACTAACCTTGAAAAGTAACTTTTTCTTAATAATAATGTTAGGAATATAAAACCTAGCTAGTTTGATAGCCCGTCTTGAGCAGAGAATTAATATACTTTAAATTATACAGACGGATAGATAATAATGAAGATATTGACAAAAGACTGTGTTGTTCATATCAGACGAGCGACTGCACTGTTAACCAATGTCACTAAAGTTTCAAAATTTGCGGCCTTGAGACTCAAGTGCTAAAATCGAGCTGTAATTAAAGAGAGGGGAAATGGTGGAGAATTGTGGCTAAAAATAACTTCGGAGGCAGAAGTGTGTAGGGTACTGCATCGAGTGGTCCAAGAACCAAGCGTGTTTTTTGTATGAAAAACAAGTAGAGACAGACGGACCAACAGACAGTAATACATACTTGACTGAAAGCTGACTGAAATTTGACTTTTGGTTGTAGATTTGAAAGTTAGGGGAGGGGGGGGAGTCGGTGATTGGATGAATGAAATCATATTGGCAGGACAGAGATGCGCAATTTTGCCATTCGTTACAAAACTGTCCAGAGACACAGTGGTGTAGCACCTGTGGTGTTGTTTCCAGAAGATAATACATAATTTTAGTGGGACGCCATCAGATACACAGCAGCTCAGCTGAGATTTGCTAGCATTTAACTGTGTTCTCAATTCTGAATTCTGGTAAGAATGAAAGCAATTCTTTTGTACATTTTAATATTTCGAGTGATTGATACTGCCATATCATATAAAATGATTACGACAAGTAAGTGCTCGCTCTAGATCCCCAGCCCAAGTTCAGGGTCTAGAGACAAACAAAATATATGGATGCCTACTAAAACTATGGAGGCGGATCTATTGTTGAGATCAGTGGAACATATCACCTATCCTATTGAATAGAAGGAAACTATTGAACATATCTCAGATGCAAGGTAGTCTTGGGGAACTAGTACTATATAAAAAACTAGGTAAGATGTACTGTGTGGTCAGAGAGATCTGACCCGGTCTGTGTGGTGTTGTTGTGTAGTGTTGTGGGCAGAAGTGGCTCAGTTGGTAGAGTTCTGACTCATGCCACAAAACTTTTATTTCAGAATTGTGAGTTTCTGTTTGGCACCGAAGAGGTGCCGAATGCTGTTGTAATATACACAAGCGTGGACCAGTGCAGTCTAACATTGTGTCAGAGCAGCCGTATATTATCCCCCAGCACGGAGAGGAGGGACCACCAGACTCTTGTACAAAATCGACGCAGTCGAGATAAGTGAGATCTGGCCTGCTGGAAGTTCACCAACTGATTTACCAACCAATTTATCAACTAATTCACCATCAAATAAAGACATACCATTGTGGGAAAATAAACCATGTATTCATCCCATAAGTCAATGGACAATGTTTGGTAGTCATAGACTGGGCGTGATGATACCACCCCAACAGTACATTCAGTAATAGTCTCCTGGGACAATCTAATATAATTAATATTAACTAGACTTATAACATACCTTTGTAATCACATTCCATTTTATTATGTCATATAATTATGCATTCCATTTATAACTCCATAATATTTCATATGTTCTGACCAACAAACGTTTGGATCAGAACAAATAACTTTACCAAAAGATTTAATATTTAAAACTAAAACAGCCTGAGTTAGTTCAGTGTGTTATACATTATATTATTATTATTATTAGAATTATTAAATATATGTGTGTGTGGGTAATCTACTACAACACATTACATTTCAGTACCCTAGACGTTTAACGTAGCTACATTCATTAGAAAAAAAAAAGATATGTTTGAGGTCGTAAGTGGTAGTAAGAAGGGCCTTCTGTAATTCGCATCAACATTTATCTCAGGAGCCTTCACAGCTGACCTCATTCATTACACTAGGTAACATCTCAACCATACAATACCATCAAAACCACTACAATATTGGGGTCTTGTCCAGGGATAATTAGATAATCATAAATATTAGAATCTCCTGGTGGGAGAACTAAACTAGTGGGGACAAATTGTAAAATTTAAAAGTGTCCCTTAAAATATAAAAGTGAAAAATCAAAGGTGGTGAATCTTCACAGCCAGTTAGTTAATTAATTAATTAATTAGAATTACCTTGGCCTATTTATTAATTAGAATTACCTGTCATTTGATAATTAGAATTACCTGTCATTAAGTAATTAGATTTACCTGGGTCATTGTTATTTTGTGTGATGGCTGAGCTGGAAAAGTTCAGATCAGCTGCTGTGCCAACGGCGAAGGAAATTGGAATGGATGGTCAGGTTTTAATTCAGTATGTAACTGCTGAATGTGACAAGTATATTGAAAGGGAAGATAAGAGGTTACAAATTGAGGCTGATAGAGAACTTAAGAAGCTGCAGATTGAGGCAGAAGAAAAACGACAGCAAAGGGAGGCAGAAGATAAGAGAAGGCAAGCAGAAGAAAAAAGGTTGACTGCCGAAAGGGAGTCAGAAGAAAAAAGGTTGACTGCCAAAAGGGAGGCAGAAGATAGAAGGTTACAAAGGGAGCATGAATTACGACTAAGGGAGCTGGAATTACAAGGCCATGCTCCTGAAAATGGTGCCAGCCCTTTTGCCTCAGATGCTGCAGCTAGTCAGGGTGTCTGAAACTCGGCTATGGGGTTTCATTTAGACCATTTTGTTGAAAAAGACGATGACATCGAGGGGTACCTCAGTCGTTTTGAGTTATTAGCTACTACATATGGGTTAGAGAGAGAGAGGTGGAGTTTAAAGTTATCACAGGGATTGAGAGGTACTTCTTATAAAGTCTTCGCAAAAATGAACAGAGAAGACCAAGACAATTATGACATGCTAAAGCAGGCTTTGTTATTAAGATACGAAAAAAATGGTGAATTTTACCGTAAGAAATTTAGAAATGCCAAACTGTTGTCTGGGGAGACATACCACCAATTCTCTGCCAGACTTGAAACCTATTTGGAGAAATGGAATGCTCTGGGGAAGACCCAAGATCTTAAAGAAATGATCATGATAGGGCAATTAAGAGAGTCCATGGCTCCAGACTTGAGAAAATTTCTCATGGAACAAGGTGCAGAGAGGTTGGGGGAGGTTTTAAATGTCGCTGAGAGGTATCAGGCAGCCCAGGCAGAGGTAAGTGGCACTAAAAAGAAGCACATAGAAAATGTTAAAGCTCCACAGCAATTTAATAAATTTGATAACCGAGAACAGGGTAATAAAGGCAGGACCAACTTTGATAGGCCAAGAAATGACTATCGTGACAGAAACTCACAGTTCAATGACCAAAAATATAATGAAAGAAAACCGTTAAACCAAGGAAAAAGATGGTGCAAATGGTGTAAGAAAGACAACCATAACACCGAATTTTGTAGAAGGAAACCTTCAAACATTGCTGCAATGAAGTCGGGGACTCAAAGATTAAAGGTTAATCCTAATGGACAGCAGGAACCTTATCACCCCCCAGTTTGTGAGGATGTTATTTGTAATGAGGTCACCATAAGGTGCCTTTATGATACAGGTTTGGATTATGATTCAGTTGTGAAGTCTAGCCTAGTGGACCCAAGTCAGTATACCACAGAAACAGTGGAAATACAAGGGGCAACTAAGGACATACCACTCATGACACTTCCCATCGCAAGGATAACGGTGAAAACTCGCTATGTGGAAGGAGAAATCAGAGCAGCAGTGATAGATGAACCAATCTACCCTCTGATATTGGGGTGTAGGTACGTCTTCTTGGGGAATCCCGAGAGACCTGTGATCATGGCGACAGTGCAGACCAGGTCACAGAAAAAGGAAGAAGAAGGTGAACCTATAAATGCTCATCCGGAGGAGATGAGGAAGGCGCAGGCTGAGGATAGGACACTCAAGCCATGTTTTAAAAAATTGCCCAAATGCCACACACCTCCAAGCAAAGGAGAATACCTTATGAAGAACAAATTATTATATAGGAAGGCCGGAACTGGAACAAATGGTCACAACCAGCTGGTTCTTCCTACTTCATATAGGGATAAAGTGATGGAACTCGGGCATGCGATTCCCTTCAGTGGTCACATGGGGATCAGCGCCACAGGACAGCGTATAGCTTGTCATTACTTCTGGCCAGGGATAACGGAGGATATAAAAAGATATGTCAAATCCTGCCCTGAATGTCAAAGGGTAGCTCCAAAGCACTGAACTGCTCCTGCAACTCTAGGGGAAATGCCCATAGTGGGAACACCTTTTGAGAGGGTTGCAGTGGATATTGTGGGACCTCTCACTCGGACCAAGAGGAGGAACAGTTACATCCTTACACTGGTGGACACTTGTTCTATGTGGGGAGAGGCGGTAGCCCTGCCATCAATTGATTCAAAACATGTAGCAGAGGCACTACTTACAATATTCACAAGATTATGATTCCCGCATCAAATCTTGACTGATAATGGCTCACAGTTCAAAAGGAAACTAACGGAAGAAGAGTTTAAGCTATTTCAAGCCAGACACTTTCATTGTAGTCCGTACCATCCACAAGGGAACGGCCCGGTAGAGAGGTTCAATGGGACTCTCATTTCTATCCTGAGGAAGCTGGCACACGAAAAACCGGATCTGTGGATCAATTCCTGCCCGCCGCGTTGTTTGCGTATCGGGAGGAACCACATAGTTCAACCGGGATGGCTCCTGCAACTCTGTTATTTGGGAGGCCAATAAAAGGTCCATTGGAAGCCTTATTAAGGACCTGGACAGATGAGAAGGCAGAAGAGACTGTTACCTCATCTTATCAATATGTGAACGAACTGACCACTCGTCTGAAAGCTGGATGGAAACTGGCGAATGATAATTTGAGGCAAGCCAGGAAGAAACATGCAGCATATTTTAATAGGAAGGCAAAGGACCGAGAATTAGCTGTAGGAGAGAAGGTGCTTCTTCTACTACCCGGCAGCCAGAATAAATTACAAATTGGATGGCAAGGTCCATATACGGTTCTAGAGAAGGTGTCTAGAACAAACTATAAAATTGACAAAAAGGGGAAGGAGAAAGTTTATCATGTAAACCTGTTAAAGAAGTATCTGGACAGACCAATCCAGGAAAGCACCCGCTTACTGACCTTGGCTATCGCAACTCAAATGCAAAAGGAACCACTCACCTCACATGAATACCCATTACATCCTTGTGAAACAGCGGCACAAGTAAAAGTCAGTAAGCACCTGACTAAAAATCAGAGGGAGAGAGTTCAACAGGTTCTAGAGGAACATACAGATGTATTAACAGATAAACCAGGACATACAAATTTGCTACAGTATGACATGAAACTGGTAGACTCAAACCCAATCTGTATGAGAGCCTATTCTATTCCGTTCGCGAAGGAGAAGGCATTGAAAGAAGAAATAGAATATTTGTTGAAGGAGGGGATTATTTCACACAGTGAATCATCTTTTAGCTCCAGTGTAGTTTTGTTGTGGAAACTGTCTGGGGAACACAGACTGTGCATAGATTACAGGAAACTGAATGCTGTCACAGAAGGACAAGTGGATCCATTACCAGACACAAAACAGTTATTTGCCAGATTAAAAAAGGCAAAATACTTTTCAAAGGTGGATCTTAGTAAAGGCTATTACCAGATTCCAGTTAAGCCTGAAGTGAGACCTTATTTAGCGTTTAGCACCTCGGAAGGACATTATGAATTCAATATGCTACCAATCGGATTGAAAAATGCTCCGAGTGTATTTTCAAGGATGATGCGCAAATTGTTGGATCCCTTGAATAACCCATGTATCACGAATTTCATGGATGATATTCTCGTCGCCACAGAGACATTTGAAGAACACATTAACTCTCTGAAAATGTTATTTGATAGGCTTAGGGAGGCAAACTTAACTGCTAGGCCAACACAATGTTGTATTGGATGCAAAGAGTTGGAATTCTTGGGACACACTGTATATCAGGGTAACATGATCCCTGAACCCAAGAACTTGGAAAAACTGCAGAGAGCACCTAGACCACAAACAAAAAAGGATGTGCGATCATTCGTGTCGTTATGTGGATTTTACCAAAAATATATCAAAAATTTTAACTCTATTTGTGCTCCTCTGACTGATCTGACTCGCAAGGGACTTCCAGATAAAATTGTTTGGACTGCGCAATGTGAATTAGCTTTTCAAGAGTTAAAGGATAAACTCACTAGCAAGCCTATTCTCAAATTGCCTGATCTGAAACAGGACTTCGTGGTGAGAACAGATGCAAGTAATGTAGCCTCGGGGCGGCTTTGTTGCAAAGGTCATCTTCACCAGATGGGGAACTGAACCCAGTCGCATATGCAAGCCGCAAATTGAATAAAGCGGAGCAAGGATATTCCACAAGCGAAAAAGAATGTTTAGCGTTAATCTGGGCGATAAAAAAGTTTCAAATCTATCTGTATGGTAGGACTTTTGTGGTCCAGACGTATCACCAGCCCCTGGTATTCTTATCTCAGGCTAAACATGAAAACGCAAGATTGTTGAGGTGGTCTTTGTTAATGCAACCTTATCAGTTTATTATCGAATACATCCCAGGGTCATTGAATGTCGGTGCAGATTTCCTCAGTTGGCACCCCTGTGATCAAGATTAGAGTAGTGGCAGGCGTGAGGAGTAATTTTATCTATGTGTATCACTGGTTTTGGAACTTGCCGTAGTGCATGTTCTCAGGTGGGAAGATGTGTGATGAATTCACCATGATACAACGTTAAAATATCTCCAAATTTAACGATAAAATGTAGGGTTAAAAATAATGCGTAAGATACTAGGAGACATGCTCGCCCATGCCAGCCTTTCCCATCGCCATTTAAAACTAACGAGTTAGACGTGCAGACGAAACGGTTACCCTTTGTAGACAGGAGAGAACGGAGGACACCAAAAGGGAAAATATGACTGAACACGTGTTTGAAGATCGCAAAGCTAAAAGACGCAATTGGTAATAAAAAAGAAAAAAAATTCACGTCACTAGTTAACAGAGGGTAAGGAAAGGGACAAAAAACGACCTTAGCTCGTGTCAGAAACAGTCATTTCTTGGACTTTTACGATACTTGATTGTTATTTGAATTCAGCGGACAAACGCCGTTGAGAAGTGTTGCGCAAGAATGTCGCAACTTATTCTGTGTACTTTATATTTTTCGTATGCAAAGGGAAATGAGTTGAGAAAATTATAGTCACTTTTTATTGTAAGTAGTTCGCTTTTCTTGTTGGTGTGGGTTGCCGATAAGTTGTGTTTGAGCGGTCCTAAGTCAAGTCCATATATGGAGCGATTTTAAGTCATGTCCATGTTTGGAGCGCTCGGGCCCACTTCTCTTGATAAGCATTTGGCAACTTGCAATGTTTCGATTCCTATCCTTTTAAGGCATTGTTCGAGAAGGTACATTCTTCGTTTCGTAAGTTAGCTGAGCTGTATTCGATTCGCGTGTTCTGCGCATGTCCTAGGTTGTGTCTTTGTTTGAATGATTTCCGCCCAGTTGACTCTTGGCAGATTTTGCTTGTGAGCAGGACGAAGTTTTTTGTGCTGGCGTCCTTGCTGATATTATTCAGGAAAGAGTCCTTATCGTTGTTGTTCCTTTTGAGATGATATATCTCTATGTTATTCCAAGTGCCTGGAGGCCTATGTGATTTATGTGATTTAAATCCTGATTAACAGGTAATTAAGTTCTGCTGAGTAACGTTATCGCCATCTTTTGATGTTGACATTTTTGCCTAGCCTGCCTTATTAAAGAGTCTATGATATGACAAGTTTGCTCAGCTCACGATCCACTTATATTGTCTCGCATCGATTGATGTCTGTCCTAAGGACCATTTGCTTCCTGAACTTTATTGATGGATCTAGGTTTGATACCTTTGTTGTTTAACTCTTTCAGTCCCAAGCAAAAAAGTGGGTTTGGCCCAAGCAAAAATGGCCACCCCAGTGCGTTTTTATTGTTGTTTTTTGGAAATAATTTTTTTAAATGTTCATATGCATAAATAACGAAAAGTCCAAAATGGATGGCTATACTTAAAAAAAATAGCGTTTTTGAGTTGTCAAAATTAGAAAACAGCCTTACAAAGGATCAAGAGATACGAAAGCCAGTATACTGTTGATCGGGCCAAATGGGTCTAGAAGGAAGTACAGAATACTGGCTGTTGGGACTTAAAGAGTTAAGGAACATAGAGGACGATAATGTGACGCTCAAAAGACATGCCTGTCTTGTTGAGGTCGAATATAGGAGACTAGATGTAATCTCCCATTTGATACCTACTAGCTCTTATGGAAAGGGGAAGTTTCCTACCTGACTACATGTACAGCTGATTACGATATCCTAAAAGGCATATGATTTACATTATTATGATGCTGTCTGCTGTTCCTGTTGAATTGACTACGTCGATGATACAATGACTGTTGTACTATACCTGTGATGTTTTTGCATAATGATGTTCATGAATCCTGTCATTGTGGCGTACAAAATATATATTACCAACAACATCACTTGCTGTTGAACGATTTATTGACTTTACACGTTATGATCTGATGTGACGTCCATGTATGATACTGTAGCTATCTGACTCTATCCTTACGTCACTCACTTAAACCAGACCAAAGACATATTACTCTGCCTCATCATCCCTGGTGTCTGAGAGTGATACACCACTCTGCAAGTGCCAGTATTATCATACCTTTTGGCAAGACGATGAAATATAACACCCTCAACATTGTGTGGCAAATGTAAAATCATCCACGGAACATTTATACGCAACACATTTTGCTTCGCAACATTTGGTGGCCATAAGCTGGTTTGGTCTGGTACCAGCATACACGGGGTCCCTTACCCACTTCATTCTTCATGATATCAACATTTTTCAAGACATCAACATAAAGAATTCTGAGACTACTCGGCGTTGCCCGATAAATGTCGAAATTGCAGTTTTGCCATAAGTCAAGAAGTTTGACAGTACCCGGCGTTATTACATATATTGCCGGATAACACAAGTTGCTGCTATCAAGGCTCCAGGTTGCTGTAGTTGTTGAGAAGGCCAAGTTCTGGTTGCTACGAGTTCTTGAGAAGGCCAAGTACCGATTGAAGCAATTTACTGTTGGATAAGAAGGTCAAGTGCCGTAACTACACTACCTGTACACTGCCTGTACCGTTTAGAAGCTCATGTCTCAACCATCGTCTTAGCTGTTTGATGCAAGTTCAGATGTGTGATCAACGTTGGATCTTCGATCTTAGAATGCTGATTACCACCTTTTTTTGCTGTACTGACGATTGGAGTTCCATAAGTTAAGTGGCCTGTTTGTTCGTGAACTGTGCCCTTATACTTCTACTGAGTCTTCTATATTTCTCATTCTTTTGTTATATGTTATATGTTTATATGTTATTTGTAGATTGATATTTAGTTGCTAAATCTTTGTTATTGTTTACATTGTATTGTTTACATTGTATTGTTTACAGTGTAATGTTTACATTGTTATTGTTTACATTGTGATTGTGTTTACATAGTCATTGGTTTCACTTATAGTAGTTAATTAACATTTGATAGTGGGTTATGCTTTTGCATTACTACTATACTGATGATAAATAAATGATGAATAGTATTGTGCACTATTGAATGGGAAGTGCACTTATGATCAAGAGTTGATTGATTATATTTCAACCAGGTCTATACACAAGTTCTTTGATATAAGACTTGTTTCCCATAGAGATTGGGATGATAATATAGTGTTGTGAGTAAGCAAGTACTTTATTTAAGACTTGTTATAATTAAATTTGAAATAAGATAATTAATTATTTCAGGTTGTGGACTCATATTATTACTCATCATGTCTACACTTGAATACTTTATTGAGCAGGGTAAATCGCTTGGGAAGACTGGTGATAAGTTAGAAGAATTTGCAACTACTCAATATGATAAAGCATTAAAAATGGAAGCTGAACAAAAGAAACTGCAGATGCAAGTTGATGAAAAGAGATACCAAATGGAAATGGAAAAACAAAAAAGAGAAGCTGAAGAGAAGAGACTACAGATTGAGTCTGAAAATAAAAGACTTGAAAAAGAGGCTGAAATTAAAAGACTTGAAAAAGAGGCTGAAAATAAAAGATTAGAAAAACAAGCTGAAGCTGAAGAAAGGAAGTTACAAAGAGAGGCTGATGAGAGAAAAGCAAAAATGGAGCATGAAGAAAAACTCTTAGCTTTGGAAGTTAAGAAATTAAAGGTGATGAACATGGGTAATGCTAATGATGCAAATAAGGTCTCAGATAAGACTAATGCAAGCACTTTCAAGCTTAATCTACCACCATTCAATGCTTCCATCGACGATATAACATTCTATCTGGACAGATTTGAAACTTCATGTAAAGTACATAACATAGATAAATCACTGCAGGTTTATCATTTGTCCAAAATACTTAGAGGTGATGCTTTGAGTATGTTAAGTATAGTAGATGAGCCTGACAAGAACAACTATGCGGTTGTCAGGGCTATATTGTTAAAGAAATACCAACTTGATGAAGACGGCTATCGTCTTCAATTTAAAAATATGTTGCCAGAAACTGGTGTGCAATTCTCTGAATTCATTTCAAAGATACGTTTTACTTTTTCACGTTGGGTGGAGCTGTCTAAGACAGAAAAAACTTATGAAGGACTTATGGACTTAATACTTAGAGACAAAGTCATGTCTTCTGTCAATGAGTCTTTCCTTGCTTTCCTTCATGAACGTAAACCTAAAACAATAAAAGAAATGGAAGATTTCTGTTGCCAGTATATAACTGCGCATCCTCACGTAACCATTGATAATTCTAAAATAAAAGAAGGTCTGCCAGTTGCTTCGGCAGCACCTTATGGTCAAAACTCTAGTCGTAGATTCCAACAAAATTTTGATAGGAAAAGTAACCGTGGTTACGGTCAAAATTATGGAAATCAATTTCAAGGTGATTCTTCTTCGAAGAATTGAAGACAAGCTGACAGTCCTCGTTACTACCAACCTAATAATTTTAGGCATTTCAGAAGAGGATATGGTAACAGAGGCTTTTCCTCATGTAGACCTCAAAACCAAACAAATAGATGTTCACATCAATGTGGACATGATAATAATCATGGAAACTGTAGTTCAAAACAGGATAACATTTATAATAGAGACAATAATAACTACAGAGATAATAACAACAGTGATAACTTCAGAGGTAATAGTAGTCGCGGTAGATCTCAATACAAAAAAAAAGAGATATCAGCATGCTAACTCGGTTCAACAAGAATCTCAGGGAGCCTGTAATCAGGTTTCTGATAATAAAAACTCTGACGCTGTCACTTGTTCTTCTTTTGACTTTGGGAGAGCAAACAAGTGCCCCCAATGCAGTATTTTGTTCGAACCGACTACAATATCGACATTGAGTTGTGGTCACCCTCTCCCCGCTCTTCCTGCTTCGGTTGCACATGACGGGAGAGGTTCTCTAATCCTACATAAGGGTCTTGTTAATAATACTCCGGTCTCACTACTTTTCGATTCCGGATGCACCACTATTGGTGTCAGACAATCGCTTGTAGATCCATCCTGTGCTACAGGAAGGGTTATCAAATGTGTCACATTTGGCGGCACTCTAGAGAAATATCCTACTGCTGTAATTCACATTGCCACTCCTTTCTTTACGGGAGATGTGCATGCCTGTCTCTTACCTAATCCTATTGCGGACCTTATTATTGGTCGTATCCACGCAGTTAGGGAATGTACCCCACAGCAGATTGCTGCTTGGGAAGATGATAATATGCAAGCTACCAATGCAGTGGTTACAAGAGCACAAGCTCTACAAACACCACAAACTTCGTTGAATAATGATAATGAAGTTTATAGCCAAGATAGTACCTTGGTTATTTCTCGTGACTCGTTCATAAAATTACAAGAAGAAGATCCTATGCTAAAAAAATTCTTCATTCTTGCGAAGAAAGGTGATCCAAATAAGGATACACAAAGAAAATCTTGGATAGCAATGAAAAACGGCGTACTTGTACGTATGGTACAAGACTCGGCTACGTCAGCATATTCGCAAATTCTTGTTCCCAAGAGTATGAGAGTGCAAATATTGCAACATGCTCATGACTCGCAATGTGCTGGACACATGGGATTTTCCCGTACAAAGTCGAGAGTCATTGCGGCTTTCTTTTGGCCCTTTGTTAACAAGGACATTCGTATATACTGCCGATCATGTCAGGTATGTCAGGAGGTCAAATCTAGAGGACCACGACATGCTGCGCCTATCCCGGCTGCTGACATCTCTATTTGGCCATTTCAGAAAATGGCCATAGATATTATTGGCCATTTTAAGCTAAAGTCGGCCAGAGGACATCAGTTTATCATTACATGTGTCGATATGTGCACACGTTGGCCAGAGGCTATCCCTCTAAAGAGCATATCTACTACATATATCGCAGATGCTCTTTGGCTGATATTTTCTCGCTTGGGGTTCCCCAGAGAAATACTATCAGACCATGGCACTCAACTCATATCTGATACTATGTCTCAAGTAATGTCTACCTTACACATTAAAAGATCTCTCAGTAGCATCTATCATCCTATGTCTAATTGGTTAGTTGAGCGTCTGAATAGAACGCTCAAGACTTTACTTGGTAAGATAACTGAAGATCATCCTCAAGATTGGGACAGGGTTTTACCCGCGGCTCTCTTTGCCTATAGAGTGGTCCCAAACGAACACACAGGATTTTCTCCCTTTGAACTTGTCTTTGGCGCGCGTCCGCGCGGCCTTATGTCTTTGTTACACGATCTCATCACTGCCGATGATATTAGTGTTGACATTCAATCCTCATATGAGTATGTCATTGCTCTTAGGCAAAAGATCATTGAGGCATGCAAACTAGCAACTGCTTCGTCAGAAATTGCTAAAGAAAAGCAAGGCAGTTTGCTAACAAGAACAGATGTCTACGATAACTTTGTCCAGGTGACAAAGCATTCGTCCTACTCCCCAGTAAGGAAAATAGACTTCTGATTGCATGGAAAGGTCCATATGCAAGAGTCTCACGAATTTCCGATGTTGACTATGTGGTCGATATAGATGGAAAGCATACAACTTTCCATATCAACATGCTGACGGAATTTCATGAGCGTCCAGACTATTTGCTGCCTATTTTCCAGGCAACGGACGATTCTTATGTACCTCATGGTCATTACTCATCCCTGTCTGTCATACAGGATGAGGAATCTGTTTTTTCTGATGTCGATCTTCCTCTTCCAGTGGTTCCCCTACATTCCATGGAATCTTGGAAAGATGTCTCCATTTCTCCTAATCTTTCTGTTGATGAACATCGTCAAGTCTCGTCGATGTTACAGACATTTAGGGATGTTCTAACCGACATCCCTGGTCACACGCATGTCATAGAACATGACATAATTCTTACCGACAATAATCCTATTAAGGTTAGACCATATCCTATCCCTATACACTTTCAGTCACAAGTGGAAAAAGAATTGGATGAAATGATTCAATTAAACATAATTGAACCATCGACTTCTCCATATTCTTCATCCATGGTTATTGTTCTGAAGAAAGATAAGAACATACGAATTTGCGTTGATTATCGCAAATTAAATCAAGTCACAAAGTTCGATGCTGAACCTATACCTTTACTAGAAGATCTACTTATTAGACTATCTAATTCTAGATTTTTCACTAAACTTGACTTGTCAAAAGGTTATTGGCAAGTGCCTTTAGCAGATCATGCCAAACCTCTTACTGCTTTCTCAACACCTAGGGGTCTATTTCAATGGAATGTAATGCCCTTCGGTCTTATGAACGCCCCTGCTACTTTCGTTCGCATGATGCGTCGAATTCTTTCTCATCGTTCAGACGTCATCGCATACTTAGATGCTATTTGTCTCTTCAGTGATTCCTGGGAAGATCACTATTTGGGTTTATATGACCTACTGTCCACTCTACGTGAGTTTAATTTGACAGCAAAACCATCTAAAGCCTATATTGGTTTTGGTGAAATCTCTTTCCTGGGTCATCGTGTTGGTCATGGTCTCTTGAAGACAGAAGACCACAATACTTCGAAAATATTGAACATCTCTGTACCTAAAACGAAGAAACAAGTCCGTAGTCTCTTGGGTTTAATTCAATTCTATGGGAGATTCATCCCGAATCTATCTTCGATCATGGCACCTCTCTCAACTTTGTTGAAGAAAGGGTCGCCTAATCTGGTTCGTTGGTCTCAGGAATGTCAATCTTCCATAGACCAGATCAAGAAAATATTTTCTTCTCCTCCCATCCTAAGATTACCTACTCTTGATAGGACTTTTGTTCTTCGAAGTGATGCTTCATCCACTGGGATCGGAGCAGCACTTATGCAGGAATATGCTGAAACTCTGCATCCTGTTATGTACATTTCTAGAAAACTAAATGCGGCAGAGAGGAACTACTCGGTTTTAGACCGTGAGTTGTTGGCTATGGTTTGGTCAATTCTCAAACTACAAAGATTCCTCCTGGGCGCACATTTCATTCTAGAAACTGATCAAAAAGCTCTTACAGCTATTCAGACTAAGAACTTGAAGAGTTCGAGATCCATTCGATATGCTATTGCTCTTCAACCTTTTCACTTCACAGTACGAGCTATCCGTGGGTCGGATAATGTGATGGCTGACATTCTGTCTAGATGCCCACATGATTCCAACTAATACTTCTGTCCTATTTCTAGATATACGACAGAGTCATAACACACCTATATTACTACAATACATTAGCACATCTGTCCTCACTTTAGATGAACACATACTATTGTGCTTTGTTATCATCTTCTTCTGTTCCCATCTTTAATATAAGAGGAAGACTGAGTAGTTAATATAAGGGCCGAAAGTTTACTCGGCCACAATTATTAATAATAATGTATTGTATAGTATGAAACATAATGGCTATTAAATTGAATTATATTTGTTGTTTTTTTCACAGCATGTCATTGATGATCTGAGAAGCTACCTTTCTGTTATCAAACATGGAGAGTTCCACATTGTGTATTTACCCTTGGAACTACGGGAGATGTGTCCTGGATCGTCATTTATGTTTAATTTCATTATGTAATTATATTATTAAACGTTTAGGGAGGCCGCGGTAATATGTTGCGCAAGAATGTCGCAACTTATTATGTGTACTTTATATTTTTCGTATGCAAAGGGAAATAACTTGAGAAAACTATAGTCACTTTTTATTGTAAGTAGTTCGCTTTTCTTGTTGGTGTGGGTTGCCGATAAGTTGTGTTTGAGCGGTCCTAAGTCAAGTCCATATATGGAGCGATTTGAAGTCATGTCCATGTTTGGAGCGCTCGGGCCCACTTCTCTTGATAAGCATTTGGCAACTTGCAATGTTTCGATTCCTATCCTTTTAAGGCATTGTTCGAGAAGGTACATTCTTCGTTTCGTAAGTTAGCTGAGCTGTATTCGATTCGCGTGTTCTGCGTATGTCATAGGTTGTGTCTTTGTTTGAATGATTTCCGCCCAGTGGACTCTTTTCAGATTTTGCTTGTGAGCAGGACGAAGTTTTTTGTGCTGGCGTCCTTGCTGATATTATTCAGGAAAGAGTCCTCATCGTTGTTGTTCCTTTTGAGATGATATATCTCTATGTTATTCCAAGTGCCTGGAGGCCTATGTGATTTATGTGATTTAATTCCTGATGAACAGGTAATTAAGTTCTGCTGAGTAACGTTATCGCCATCTTTTGATGTTGACATTTTTGCCTAGCCTGCCTTATTAAAGAGTCTATGATATGACAAGTTTGCTCAGCTCACGATCCACTTATATTGTCTCGCATCGATTGATGTCTGTCCTAAGGACCATTTGCTTCCTGAACTTTATTGATGGATCTAGGTTTGATACCTTTGTTGTTTAAGGAACATAGAGGACAATAATGTGACGCTCAAAAGACATGCCTGTCTTGTTGAGGTCGAATATAGGAGACTAGATGTAATCTCCCATTTGATATCTACTAGCTCTTATGGAAAGGGGAAGTTTCCTACCTGACTACATGTACAGCTGTCTGCTGTTCCTGTTAAATTGACTACGTCGATGATACAATGACTGTTGTACTATACCTGTGATGTTTTTGCATAATGATGTTCATGAATCCTGTCATTGTGGCGTACACAATATATATTACCAACAACATCACTTGCTGTTGAACGATTTATTGACTTTACACGTTATGATCTGATGTGACGTCCATGTATGATACTGTAGCTATCTGACTCTATCCTTACGTCACACACTTAAACCAGACCAAAGACACCATATTACTCTGCCTCATCATCCCTGGTGTCTGAGGGTGATACACCACTCTGCAAGTGCCAGTATTATCATACCTTTGGCAAGACGATGAAATATAACACCCTCAACATTGTGTGGCAAATGTAAAATCATCCACGGAACATTTATACGCAACACATTTGCTACGCAACAAGAAGGTTCTCGAACATATTTGAAAAAAACAACTAACCTTGAAAAGTAACTTTTTCTTAATAATAATGTTAGGAATATAAAACCTAGCTAGTTTGATAGCCCGTCTTGAGCAGAGAAATAATATACTTTAAATTATACAGACGGATAGATAATAATGAAGATATTGACAAAAGACTGTGTTGTTCATATCAGACGAGCGACTGCACTGATAACCAATGTCACTAAAGTTTTAAAATTTGCGGCCTTGAGACTCAAGTGTTAAAATCGAGCTGTAATTAAAGAGAGGGGAAATGGTGGAGAATTGTGGCTAAAAATAACTTCGGAGGCAGAAGTGTGTAGGGTACTGCATCGAGGGGTCCAAGAACCAAGCGTGTTTTTTGTATGAAAAACAAGTAGAGACAGACGGACCAACAGACAGTAATACATACTTGACTGAGAGCTGACTGAAATTTGACTTTTGGTTGTAGATTTGAAAGTTAGGGGGGGAGTCTATGATTGGATGAATGAAATCATATTGGCAGGACAGAGATGCGCAATTTTGCCATTCGTTACAAAACTGTCCAGAGACACAGTGGTGTAGTACCTGTGGTGTTGTTTCCAGAAGATAATACATAATTTTAGTGGGACGCCATCAGATACACAGCAGCTCAGCTGAGTTTTGCTAGCATTTAACTGTGTTCTCAATTCTGAATTCTGGTAAGAATGAAAGCAATTCTTTTGTACATTTTAATATTTAGAGTGATTGATACTGCCATATCATATAAAATGATTACGACAAGTAAGTGCTCGCTCTAGATCCCCAGCCCAAGTTCAGGGTCTAGAGACAAACAAAAATATTATTATGGACGCCTACTAAAACTTTGGAGGCGGATCTATTGTTGAGATCAGTGGAACATATCACCTATCCTATTAAATAGAAGGAAACTATTGAACATATCTCAGATGCAAGGTAGTCTTGGGGAACTAGTACTATATGAAAACAACTGGGTAAGATGTACTGTGTGGTCAGAGAGATCTGACCCAGTCTGTGTGGTGTTGTTGTGTAGTGTGTTGTGGGCAGAAGTGCTCATTTGGTAGAGTTTGTTTCTGACACATGCCACAAAACTTTTATTTCAGAATTGTGAGTTTCTGTTTGGCACCGAAGAGGTGCCGAATGCTGTTGTAATATACACAAGCGTGGACCAGTGCAGTCTAACATTGTGTCAGAGCAGCCGTATATTATCCCCCAGCACGGAGAGGAGGGGCCACCAGACTCTTGTACAAGATCGACGCAGTCGAGATAAGTGAGATCTGGCCTGCTGGAAGTTCACCAACTGATTTACCAACCAATTTATCAAACTAATTCACCAATCAAATAAAGACATTACCATTGTGGGAAAATAAACATGTATTCATCCCTATAAGTCAATGGACAATGTTTGTTAGTATCATAGATCTGGGCGTGATGATACCACCCCCCCAACAGTACATTCAGTATATAGTCTCCTGGGACAATCTAATATAAATTAATATTAACTAGACTTATAACATACCTTTGTAATCACATTCCATTTTATTTATGTCATATAATTATGCATTCCATTTATAACTCCATAATATTTCATTATTGTTCTGACCAAACAAACGTTTGGATCAGAACAAATTAAATTTACCAAAAGATTTTAATATTTAAAACTAAAACAGCCTGAGTTAGTTCAGTGTGTTATACATTATATTATTATTAGAATTATTAAATATATGTGTGTGTGGGTAATCTACTACAACACATTACATTTCAGTACCCTAGACGTTTAACGTAGCTACATTCATTAGAAAAAAAAAAGATATGTTTGAGGTCGTAAGTGGTAGTAAGAAGGGCCTTCTGTAATTCGCATCAACATTTATCTCAGGAGCCTTCACAGCTGACCTCATTCATTACACTAGGTAACATCTCAACCATACAATACCATCAAAACCACTACACCATTTCACATGTATGTGTAGGTATGTGTAATTTTAAGAAGGGGGTCAGGTGCTGGTGTGCTGCCAAGTAGATCAACATCACCAGTTGAGCGTTTGTTTGGAAGGGTGAGGTTTGAGGAGGTGAGTAGTTTACGGATGTGAAGCAGGAAAATGGGTTAAATTACTGGAAAGCACCAGAAAGGTTTAGCACGTATGAAAATATAAAAAAAAAAAAACATTACTACTTATTGATCCATTGGAAGAAATTGTAAAGAAATCTTCTAAAGAACATTGGAACCATTGACGTAGAGTTTCAAGCTCAAATTGCAATATAAAAACAAAGGTAGCGAGACATTTTCCACACAATTATCTTTAATATAAAAGTTATAGCAGCTCAGGACCTTGCATTTCGTGACCACACTGAATCCATTGGACAGGAAAATGAAAGCAGTGTTAGAAATGTCCTTGGTACACTAAAGTTATTTGCAAACTTTAGCCCTGTCACGAAAGCACATCTAAGTAATGTGAAAAAGCACCCTGGAACTCAAATCATATTTATTTCCTTTAGTGCAGAATGAATTTATTCAAATGCTGGCTTCTACCATAGCAGAAATTGTTACAGAGCATCCACTTAGCCAAATATTTTGGGCTCATGTTTAACTCTACTCCATAGCAGACACATCGAGAGAAAATGGACTGAACAGCAGCGCGAATGTTCAGGTTCCAAAAATTGAGGAACACCTCAAGTTTATTGTTCAGTATTGAGATAAAAATGTTTGCCAAACGTAAGAGTTGTTATTTAGGAAATGCCCACTATAGACGTTTCAATTTCCAGCTGAGAGAGATCTTTAAGGAAGTTAAAATTGAACGTAACATCTTTAAGACCTTCAATGAGGCAAAAGAGATTTTTTTTTTTTTACTATAGCCTAATCAGCATTGAACGTCGGGAAAATGAAATAACAAAATATGATAAAAGTATTGATCAGTTTGCATCAACTAAAGTTAAAAATTAATTTTTAGTGTGAAGATCCAAATCATTTTCAAATGATCTAATAAACAGTCAATTCTTTTGTTGTTTTCATATTTTTTTCTAAATACAAAAAAAAAAAACAATAAAAAACATGTTTATGTTCGCATAGGTAATTTTGCAATTAAATAATGAAATGGCATTGACAAGGCGAAAAATGAGAACTTGGTTATAGTATCATCAAATATATTAGCAACAATATATATTTAATCGTTTAAGTAATAAAAGTGTTCTTTGTTTTCATTATTTTGTAACTGGTATTACGACCAGTAACCAGTTTGAGTAGAAATGTAAGAATTCAACCAGCATTTTAAAGAACAGTTTTCAAAGGGCGCCATCTTTTTAATTTGCTCTGGGCGTTATCAACCTTAGTCACGCCTGTGCTCTAATGTGAAATGAAATGATTTACATTGACATGTCAAATTAAGTTAAATTCTTAAATAATTTATGTAAACTTGAAATTTTGCGGGAAATATACGTATTTGTTTTTAAAGAAATATGCTGTTCACCAAGAGCTGAAGCTTAATGACAGTGGATACAACACAAGGAAATATGACTTTGTGTTTTAACAAAACGACATTTCTAATGACTGAAACATTACGGCATTTAAGCGCTACGAAAATTCAAACAATAACAAAGCAAGTGTTTTGAGTAGAGTTTAAGGTGATCTGATATCAAACCGGTTATTTTTCACTGAAGTATGTTTACATAAAGTAAAATTAACCCTTAAAATGTGCGAAATTAACTCTCGAGTGTAATCAAAGAAAGACAACTGGTGTCATAAAGTTAATATACATCAAGAGTAGGAGTTGCATCCCGTAGGACTATATAGAAAATAAGTGTAAAATGAGTTATGTCATTTGAAATAGTCTCGCTTGAATGAGTCTAGCTAAATAGAGAAGGTTCTAGTAGGGTTTATCATATAATAAAGCAAGTGAGTAAAATATAAAACACGGAGTTTTTGATTGAGTTCGTACAGGGCAGTTGAACAGTGGAGACAGTGAAATTATATATTTTCGAGCTGGGCAGTGAGTTTGTCGCCAAGCGTGTACATTGCTGTGGCATCTCTATTTAACATATTAACAACTCCATCTGCTATAAATAAGAATACAATAATTTCTAAGAAAAGTTGTGTAGTGTAAATACCAGACATTTAAGGGATGCAACTGTGGTTAAAAGTTAGACATTAATTGTATATGCACTCTCCCGAAAATAGTAACACTCAACGAAGAAAAGGAATGCATTCGTCAGTTTCTGTCACTATCTCAATTTAGTCAACAATTCCAAATCATGATGTGGAAAGATCAACAGCATCGATCAGGAATAGTTCACTCAATTTTCATATTGCACTCAAATATTGCTGCCATAAAGGTACAGTGCTGTTGGGGCAAGAAAGATAGCAGAGACGTCCTTTTCCTCCGTATCTCAATTATCTTTTGAGCAACTCAGTGCATCCACAACATCGACATTTTAAGGGAAATATCCGTTCTTATAATTCAGTCTTGGGCTTTGCATCCAGGGGTGCCCAAATCGATCGCTTCGTTGAAGGTGGACCATATGTGGTGAGAGTGTTTGGACAGATATATCATTTAATTATAATCATGAAATAAATTATGCTGAAAAGTACAAAATAACATTCTAATACTGTATATGTGACTGGAAACATAATCAGATTTGGTTGAGGGGGTGCTGGCTTATAATCAGCACTCATAAAATATTTGAAACAAAGATGAGATATACAAGGAATATTATAACTGACACCTGTGTGTTACCGGGGCCCGATAGGTGAGCAAAGAATAGTAACACTGTTCCCTACGATGCATGTCGTAGAAAGCGACTAAAAAGGGTTGGGCATGGGGCTGGTTACCCCATCCTGTAAACAATTTTAAACCACAAACAACTTCAACACACATAGACATGTCAATTAAGGAAAATAAAACACAGCCATCCAAGACAAGAGATGGTCCTCTCGCAGGCAGGCGTATGATGCTACACAGAGAAAGCCAAAAGGAGTCTGTGTTACTGATTAACCTTCTTTCTTCTAGGAGAACCTCCAGATTTGGCACCTGGAATGTTCAGACATTGAACGAACAAGGGAAAAGTGGCACAAGTAGCAGCAGAAATGAACGAATATAAAATCGAGGTTCTGGGTCTGTGTGAAACAAAGTGAAAGGGTGTGGACACGAAGCAACTCATCACATGTGAATTGGTGCTGTCCTCGGGAAGGGGTAGCTCTTATGTTACACTAGTCAACAACCAAAATGTACCAGAAATGAAAATAGCTGATCTTAACTAATTTTGGTGTGCTGAACACGAAAATGACATTAAAAAATGTTGATTGGCTCTAGTTTTCAAGATATATGCTACTAGTTTATTTAATTACGGTCAATTTATATATATATATGACGCATCTGTTGTGGGCGATTGCATAATTTTTTCTAATGACCAATAAAAAGTAACTAGAAGTTGATGATGCAATCCTACCTATGATTACATCACCTTTGTGTATAAATATCTTATCTCTAATAAAATGTTGCCATTAGTTAGTGCATTTGTCCTTATCAAAAGTATCGTAGTTAGAAATGCTTAGGACATGTGTGAACAGTACTAATAATTTCTGTTATATATGTGGTGAGGTGACATTTCTATCACAAAAACGAAATATAACTAAAGTGATTAAGAAGGCGTACAGTTTGTATTTTAGCTGCAGAATAGGAGATCAAGATAAGAGCTGGGCGCAACACATATGCTGCAATACATGTGCAGCACATATTAAACTGTGGTTGACTGGCAAAAGGCAAGCTATGCCTTTTGCAGTCCCAATGATTTGGAGAGAGCCCACTGATCATCTCAACAACTGTTACTTTTGCATGGTCCCTCCAATTGGGAAAGGCATATCAAAGAAGAAAAAAATGGACTCTGGAATATCCAAACATCCCCTCTGCAATACGTCCGGTACCACATGGCGATGACCTACCAGTTCCCAAAGTGCCAGAATGATTTTCAGCTGCTTCCACTGATGAAGAAGAGGACATTGGTGGTCCTGAACCATCAACCTCAAGCGACCCAGATTTTGAGCAAACTACATCCACTAAGTCGGCGTCTGTGGCGTAATGGATATGAACGCAGTTTCATAATCCAGATATACCAGGTTCGAAACCTGCTGCAGGCGGTTTGGTAGCAGATCGCTTTGTGTGGATTTTTAACAATGGTATAAGCGCCATACCGTTCAGAAAGCAATGGCAAACTACTGAATGAAAAAAATTGCCTAGAAAAATCACAAACAGCCAATAATTGATTTATCCAAGACGAGTCTTAAAGCTGTTTTGTCGAATAAAGGTAATGTGTTACCGTCAATTACAGTTGGTCACGCAGTTCATATGAAAGAAACTTATGAAAACATTAATTAGCTTTTGAAGTGTATAAACTGCGATCATCATCATTGGTCACTTTGCGGTGACTTTAAAGTGGTCGCTCTTTTGCTTGGACTACAGGGTGGATACACCAAGTACTGTTGCTTTCTCTGTGAGTGGGATAGCCGTGCACGAAGTGACCATTAAATCAGAAGACATTGGCCAATCAGACAGTCATTGCAGCCTGGCAGTAAGAACGTTGAGAACCCAGCACTTGTCGACACCAGCACGATTTTGCTGTCACCCTTGCACATTAAGCTGGGTCTCATGAAAAACTTTGTCAAGGCAATAGAGAAAACAGATGAGGCTTTCAAATCCCTCATCAGAAAATTTCCAAGCCTGAGTGAAGCTAAAATAAGAGAGGGAGTATTTGTTGGTCCGCAAATTCGAAAACTTCTTCATGATGACGAGTTTCTTTGCGTGTTGCATGGCAAGGAAAAAGCAGCATGTCTTTGAAAATTCATTTTCTGGATTCTCATCTGGATTTCTTTACGTCAAACTGTGGAGCGGTCAGTGATGAGCATGGTGAACGATTTCACCAGGACATTGCTGCTATGGAGACAAGGTATCAAGGCAATTGGAGACCTTCAATGCTTGCTGATTACTGTTGGACTGTGACAAGAGACACCTCATCGATTGACTACAAGAAGCAAGCAAAGAGAGCTCGAACAGCGACTGAATAGAGACGGAATGGGTTCAATTGTGCCTTTTTAAAACATGATATGTGAA
Organism: Oreohelix idahoensis; assembly: GCA_024509875.1. NCBI lineage: Eukaryota > Metazoa > Mollusca > Gastropoda > Stylommatophora > Oreohelicidae > Oreohelix > Oreohelix idahoensis. The sequence continues at coordinate 19,325 of JAMPIV010000732.1, read as the reverse complement.
CTTTAAATAATGTTTTTATTTTTTTCTATCATTTTATGTTGAAATATCAATTAATTGAGTATGTAACCACAATTTTTATAATGCAAAAGTAGAAAGACTAGCTGTTCACCCCAGAGAATTAAACAAGCATACATTATTTGCATTACTGTAATGTAAATTCATCATTTAAAAAAAAAACCAGAGCCAATTGGTGAATTTCATTATGATATTTGAAATCAGCATGTCAAAATCAATAAGAAATGGTATATTTAATTTCTGGTACAAATAACTTTTGAAAATGTGTTGACTAGTGTTATCTAACGAAGCACAGAACGCACTCATTGAATGGGAAGCCGTTGGACCCAGAATAATAACAGCTACTTTTAAAACAGCTAAAAAGAAAAAAAAATGTAAATGTCATCCAATGTTATGCACCAACAAATGACAAAGAAGAGTCTGTGAAAGAAGCATTTTATACTAGACTACAGGAAATTATGGAAAAAGTAAAAAGAAGAGACACACAATTTTGATGAGTCACATGAATGCAAAGATAGGTACATTCAACACCGGCTTTGAAGAAGTCATGAGAAAACATGGGCTAGGAATAATGAATGAAAATGGGGATCTATTCTCAAACCTCTGTGCTTCAAATCAACTGGCTATAGAAGGAAGTATGTTTCCACATAAGAGAATGTACAAGGCAACATGGATATCACCGTACTGTAGAATAGAAAATAAATATAATCATATATGCATAAACAAGAGGTTTAGATCATCATTGCAGGATGTAAAGGTATATAGAGGAGCAGATGTGACATCAGATCACCATCTTCTGATAACTAAAGTAAAAATGAAATTTGCAACAATGCAAAGTTATAGACAACAATTTAATGCAGTACATTTAAGAAATCAAGAAACAAGAGACAAATTTGCGGTCACAATATCCAATAAATCCCAAGTGCTCCAACAGCTGGAAGATGTAGTGAATACAGAGAACTTTTGGCAGCAAATCAAAACTGTATGGAATGAGACACGTGAAGAAATACTGGGGAAAAGGGAACGACAAAAAAATTATGGATAATAACACAAACCACCAATAAGATCAAAGACAGAAAAAACTAGAAAGCAGATTTAAACACATGCAAAACCAGAAGTTCCAAAGCCAGGGCTCAAGAAGTGTACACAGAAACAAACACAGAAGTAAAAAGAAGTATCAAAAGAGACAAGAGGAAGTATATTAAGGAGTTGGCAAGAGAGGCAGAAGATGCTGCAGCCAAAGGAAATATGAGAGAACTGTATAACAGCACAAAGAAGCTAACAGGGAAATACAAGCAAACAAATTGCTTCATAAAAGACAAGAATGGAAAACCGCTCTGCAATATACAAGAGAAAATGAAGTGGACGGAATATTTTGAGGACCTTTTCAATAGACCCGCTCCCCCCCCCCCCCCCCCGCCTTCCCCCTTCCAAACCCCCCTCCCCCCACCCACCAGGCATCCAGCCAGCATTAGAAGAGCTACAAATTAACTGTGAAAGACCAACGAAGGAAGAAATAAAGAAAATCATAAAGCTTCTAAGAGATGGAAAAGCGGCTGGACCTGATGGCATTCCAGCAGAGGCCATCAAAGCATATATCGACACGGCTACAGAGATGTTACGAGTATATAAATTACTTACCAGCAGAATGGAAGGAAGGATATCTTGTTAAATTGCCTAAAAAGGGAAATTTACAAGAGTGCTCACATTATAGAGGAATAATGTTACTATCAGTGCCAGGAAAGTATTAAACATGATTATCCCGGAAAGAGTAAAAGAGACCATAGACAAGAAACTGAGAGATTAACAAGCAGGTTTTCAAAAAAAAACAGATGTTGCACAGACCAGAAAGCCACTTTGAGAATAATAGTTGAACAAAGTCTGCAATGGAATTCACCACTTTACATTGGATTTGTGGACTACGAAAAGGAATTTGACAGTGTAGAAAGAGAAATCTTTCTTTAATCATGACATGCATTAAAAGTGGACCTTGATTTAATCCCTCACCTTGAGTTACCTTGTGGAACTCACATGGGCATAGAACAAATTCTTTGATACCTAATTCCAAGTGTTTACATCACGAGACATGCCCCATTGAGTATTGTTTAGTTTTGGGAAACGCCCGGCTTAGCAATAGAGAGAAGTCTTTTCCCTTGTTTAAGCAAACACGAGTCGTACCACATTGGAAACAATGACACCCGGCGAAGCCGATGGAGAACAAAACTGGAGGGACAAATGGTGATATCTAAATAAGGATGCAAGAGGAATTAACTTTTTGGTAGGAAATATAGTGAAATCAAAAGAAATTAAATCGAACACAAATATAGTATCAAATGAGAAGTAAACCCTATAGACTCGGACGCCGATATACTGATTACCAAGCGTCTTAGATGTGAACAAGGAGATTGCGGAAAACCGTCTCACAAAGTGTCGTAGATTTTTGATAGGGGAATTAAGACATAGATTGGTCCCTTCTGAATAGACTAGAACAGGTGGTGACTCGGTGAGAGATAATATAAGAGATAGATTTTACGCAGTGAAATGGTGGAAAATAAGTAGAGCCTGTCCCTAAACTCGAGAAGCTTTCTCTCCTTCAGCCTATCTCTACAACTGAACTTGGTTAGTTAGACAGTCTATTATAATACATATATCAACCACTCACATACACTCACACATAAGTGACGACAGTTAGACGCACAGACGTGAAAACTACATCAATGGGATAGGGATATGTTGGGACGAGCTGACCGACACATGTAAATAAGGTTTATGTAAATTTTATTTATCATAAGAAAACGTCACACCTGCAGAATTTTGAATATTAAACACATACAAATAAACATAGGTTAATGAATTAATAAAGAGTTAGACTCATAGGTGTAATCCTCCCCCATCACTTGAGACAAGATCCCGTTAGGAGAAAAGGTTTTAACCCCCAAAGAGTCAAAGATTTATACGCTATGGTCTAGGATTTCCCTCTACAGTAATGAACAGAGTTTATACGTTAATTTATGCTGAAAGGGAAACTGTATTAGCAAAACTTTCATAAAAAATACAAAGTTAGTACATGGATTATACAATGAAAGAATTATTCATTCCTGTTTTCTCTCGCTCTGACAAGCCTGTGATCACAGTCATTCACTCTTACCTAATAGGTGCTTTCACAACATCTGGAACAATCGTTAAGGTACACACAGCCCATCCAGGGTTTGGTTATTGGCGAATCAAGCCCCAGTTTCTCTAAAGACTAAGTAATACAAATAATGGGAAACGCTTGATTCGCTACTGCTAGTAGGATGCTGATTATGTCACTTCAATTTTTGTCCAGGTAGTAAAATAATTAGGAGATCTAATGTTCACAGTGTACAGTAGCTTGGAATCTTCAATCGTTAAATCGAGTGTCAGGTAAATAAATATGTTCAGGATAAATCTTCTTCACAACACTGGGGTTGTTATTCAGGTAATGTCAATGTTTGATTTTGTCGCCACAACAGGCTGAATGTATGTGAACTTGGGAAAAGAAATCTGGATATTATATAAGTCCAGTTACAATTTATTCTAAATATTCTTTGGGTTGGTACTCTGTCTCTTTCTGGGTGTAAAACACGAGGCCAGACAGGTCACCTTGAAAACCCGATACTTATATCAGAATGTTCTTTTTGTAAAAGTTATTTTCAGATTCATATGGATGCCGCTGGTAAGGTTTAGGGTTTGACCCAAATACTGAGTAAAGAGAAAAGTTACAAATACTTAACACAATATATAGTATACATCCTCAATCCTTTCCTACCTCGCATAAAATGTAATATCTTCACTTCGGTTATATAACTTTAAATTATAAACTTAAGCTTAGAGCTCGTCTTATCGTTTAAAACTCCCGTGAAATAAATTCTAGTCATTTAAAAAAAATCAATCATCATGAATTAGAAATAAATACATATTTCGTCAATACTCATGATGTGTCAGTGTCTTTACTAGTTGGTTAACATATTATCTGGCTGGTTACTAGTAGTTAATTAAATTTATATTATAGCTGGAAGAGTTTAGCTAGAATTTATTATTTATTCTGCTATACACTGTAACACAGTAAAACTTAAAGAGATAATAAATGTCGGACCTATCTCGTAAATCACTCTGCACAAAATCTTAGAGAAATATAATTGACGATTTTATCCCTAAAATCACTCAAAACTACAGTATAGTATTTACCTTCACACAAACTTCTTCTAGACTATCTCCAACGAGAAACTAAGAAACTCTCCTAATACATGGGATTCTAGAAATCGCCACTAGATGTCTTTAAAAGCTGAGGAGTACTTTATTTTATTTTTTTTTTTTTTTTTTTTTTTTTTTTTTTTTTTTGCGTTCGCCCGCTAATACTCGAGGCGAAATCTCAGGTTATTATTTTATGTCTAACCTGACATTGATTTTACGTGAGTATCCCTTTATTTCTTGTACAGAGACAGGTGTCCCTCGCATTCAGGCAAATACTCGCCGATTTCGGAGGTACCCATTGCAGCTGGGTCGGCTCGGGAGCCGCCAGTCCCTGGTCGACGACACTCCTTCAAATGTCCTCGCCAGGTCTCGAGTTAATCCAGTCCAAATCCCGGTCGACGAAAAATCCTCAAATGCCGTCGCCCGGGTTTGATCCTGTATCACCCGGTCGCCAGAGCGGTGTTGTAACCACTACGCTAGCGCGGCTCCCTAGAGTAGTACTGAATAATGAGTTTTAAAATGCTGAGGTTTATATATCTAAAATCAAAGGGAAAGGTTCACTATAGACCGAAAACCAGACTCTCTGCCAGATTTCTCACGTAAGGGGAAATCTCTGCTCAAATTCTAGGTCAAGGAAATCTACATCCTATTACCGCTGCAAATCTCTTTAGATCAGGCGTAACGTAATTGACCAGACCGTGCGAGATTTCTACGATCATAAAATCACACTATTTACCGCCCTGCAGACGTGATCAGTGAACGAAATCGAGCGAAGCCCGTCGTTTGATCTGGCGGTTCTCACTATGTTTAATTACTTTCAACGAACAGTTCATGGAAAGCTAAAAGAAATTGTCTGCCCCTTTGTTTCAAAATTATCTACTCTCTGATCACTGTCTGATCCTATCCGACGATTTTCAATCGCTGGCGTTAAGAATATATTACAGATCAACGTAGCTAACAGGTCTGCTGGTTACCATACATCAAAGGGAAATAGCGAATCAACAATAAAATGCGTCCTAATTAAAAAAAGGGACAGATCTCAGAGTGTATAGGAGCTTTTACGTTACAAACGTGCATAGGTGGAAGAAAAGGTAAAAGAAAGTGTAGATAATGAAAAAGATATATGAGGCTATTTTCAAAATATGTCACACAAAGAACAACAAGAATGACATGGAGCAAGATAAGGAACAGACTTTGTGACGGAGAAGCCGAGTAATTTTTTTTTGCGTTAGCCGGCCAATTATTAACACCTGTTTGTCTTACAAAACGGTCAGGCAACACGGATGAAAAAGTGTATTGCGAAAGCCCACCCACTTTTGACCAATGCCATTCGCTGACATGGCACAAAAGGTGTAAATGCAAAAGCCACAATATGGAGGCCTAGCAATTGGTTTGAAGGCGGAGTTATACGTCACATATTCAGTGTCGAAAAACACTGGCACCCAGAGATATAAGCAGAGGGAGCGATGAAATCAGGAAGACGTTTCCAACATTGTGAGACAGAAGATGTTTCCAGAGCTTAGCCTGAGTAAACTTGTTCATTAATGATTTTATAATTAATTCATATCTCTGGTGTTTATGGTGTTGTTGAGGAATTAGCGAAGGGAAAAGGAGGTTAGTAAATCTTATATAAATTATTAATCCTTTTTCGTATTGATTAGTTAATATTTATTTTTGCACTTAGCCTCAAAGCTAACTGTGCGAAAGATAGCTTTTCAATTAATTCTTCTCTTAAATGAATAATTAAATACAAGATTTTTTCTCTAGGATGATAGGATAGCAAGTAATTGATAGTTCATTCCTTCACGTTCTAGATTGTTAGATTATCGCCTCATGTCATTCATTATCATTGCCAGAGAATTAAGAACATAGATATCAGTAGAGACGTTTATTATAAGAGACATTAAACCATTTATATTAGTTATGTAACTTACGAAGTCACTTTGTATGTCTTCAGTTCAACAGAAGTCTGAGTCTACGCATTACGTGTTTGGCGTCTAACAGAAAGGAAGCTAGTAAAGTATACGTCTGGAGAGCAGAATTTACAAAATAAGACATCCTTCGCTTCCTAAATTAAAGAGAAGATTTCTGGCATGCGTTTTTAAACGGTGGACTCGCAGCATTTTATTCACCTGTTATCAAGCGCTCACAAGCTGATTCTCATATTTACATCAAGTTCTGCACACTCAGCATGGTACCGCCTAAGTCAAGGTAAATCACGTTCAAGTTGGACATTAAGTTCAACTCACTCCAAAACAAATGTATGAATCAAGATTCCATATTTACAAGCTGATTCGCATATACAGCTAGCAAGTTCAACTCACTCTGAAGCATATTTTATGAATCAAGAGTACATACTCAAGTTAATAAGTTTACATTAGCTAGATCATTTTGCGAAGAGCACCAGTCTAGCCAGTGCCTTTCAAAGTTTAGACTGCGCACACATTTTCCTGAGACAACTGTCAACGGTTTGTCAACGCTTCAGAGATATAGTCAAACGTTGAATGACTGTATATCGTGAAAGTTCTCATTACCACAAAAGTTTTTCTTCAGTACGTCCTCGTCTTGGAGATAACCCTAACAACATAATATACACCTACACTGGGCAGTCTACGCATACCTGTGTGTCATAATATAATAGAGGAGTAATACGAGACACATAGACAGCGTGGACTGGACACCAGGTTGGTAACACTCAATATATCACATAATCATTTCACTATTCACATAGTTTCATTCGCATAGTTAGCTAACTACATTATTTATATCTCGTTTATGTGTGTGTGAATTGTCTTTCACCATCATCACTTTTTATTTCTCTACTAACCCTATATGTGTAAATATTTAATTAATAAACTCAATAACCGCCGGTTCATTATCTAGTTCGTTAATATATCACTCGTGTTGTCGTTGTTAAATGTTTACATATAGGTAACATTCTACATTTAGATGAGGTTTGGAGCTCTTTCTTTCTCGAGATCAAAGGGGAGAAGGTAAGGTCGGGGGGAAATACTACACTTTCCATAATTTACTAAAAAACACTATTTAGAGAAGAGCATTCGCATTATCGTCTTCTTGTCCTTATCTTTAATAGCTCCCTTTCTTTCTTAACGAGCCAATTTCTGGAGACCTTCTTGATAACATTCCATTGTCTATCCCCAGCAAGAACTGCTGTTGTAGTTGCACCAATATAAACTTACGTCATTTGTCTACAAGACGGACATGAAGTTGTCTCTGCTTCGAAACAAAATAGTTTTGATCGTTTTCTTGTGGAATGGTAAGACCATGTTTAGAAGACTGTAATGGTTAAGATTTGATGCCATTTACCATTTTTACAATAGTATTAAATGCAGACATTAAATCTGGTGGCAAAGTCTTTACAACGACAGCCTCTTTAATAAATGTACAGATATATTTTATAAATCACAGTTGATTTATTTTATTTAAATTCCTGTTCTGTTAGACATTTTTTATAATGTGGAAATTAAGAAAATTATTTAATATTTCAAAGCAGTCAGCGGCCATCACGTTTGGTAGCGTCTTGTAGGGCAACAACAAATTGATTACACTTTGCTCGGTTGGTGGCCATCCTTCGTACAGTGCACCAACTCTGGGTCATTCTTTGCATCTCAGCCTCCACAGTCCTCCGCCAAGTTGTTTTTGGACGGCCTCTCTTTCGTTTTCCTTCATGGGGTCCATAGCACAGCTGTTCTTGTGATGGCATCGGGGTCTCTTCTGAGGACATGGCCTACCCAGCTCCAGCGTCTGCCGTCTATAATGGTGTGCATGTCCTCTTGCTGGCTCCGAGTAAGCAGATCTTGGTTGGTGATGGTATTCGGCCAAAAGATTAGGAGAATCTTTCTTAGGCATGTTGTGTGAAAAGAGGACAAATTCGACATTTCCTTCTCTGTAACTCTCCTGCTTTCCGCACCATAGAGAAGCACAGAAAGCACAGAGCTCTGATATAATCTTAATTTTGTGCTTTTGTTGTACTGAGCGGACTTCCAGATGTTTTTTAGACTAAAAAAGGTTGTTCTTGCTTTGTTCATTATGTTACTGCTGTCTTTTCTTGCTCAAAAGGTATGCATCCTAAGTATATAAAGGTGTCTGTCTGTTCCGATTGCTGATTCCTTGCTGATATGGGGTCAGGGTTACTCATATTGAGCGTCATGACCTCTGTCTTCTTTAGATTGATGGTCAAACCCACCTGCTGGCTATATTTATTAAGTATATCCGTTTTTTACTGGATGTGTTGATGTGAATGTGCTAGTAGTGCAATATCATCTGCATATTCCAGATTGTCCAATGTAGAAAACGTAGTCCATGTTATTCCTCTTGGACTTCCCTCTGTTGTCTGGCGCATCACCCAGTCTATGATTGTTAAAAATAGAGTGGTTGATAAGGAGCATCAATGTCGTACTCCTGTCTTCACCTCAAAGGTTAGGTTGCTCTGCCCAACACTACACGTAAAGTTGGCATAGAAGCTTATTATGATTGACACTATGCAACTTGAAATTCCGTAAACCCTCAGTATTTTCCATAAACTGTCCCTGTGCGTACTGTTAAAAGCCTTTTCAAAATCAACGAAATTAATGTACAGCTGTCTTTGTCTATCTGAGCACTGCTCTATAATGTTCCTGAGAGTAAATATATGATCTACACAACTTCTGTTCTTTCTAAATCCTGCTTGTTCTTTCCTCAGTTTGTGATCTACTGCTTTTGAAATTCTCTGTAATTATCCCGTCTAGTATTTTGCTGGGAACTGAGAGAAGAGTGATTCCTCTCAAATTATCGCAGTCTTCAAGATCTCTCTTCTTGGGCAATTTGACAATTACTCCTTTGTTCCACTTTGTTGGTGTTGTCCCTGTTTTCGGACTTGTGCAAATAGTAGTTCTAATAGTTCTGCTGCTAGCTCTGGGCCTGTGTTAAATAGCTCTGCATTTAAGTTATCATGGCCAGGAGCTTTTCCATTCTTTAACCCTTTGATTGCTGTGATGATTTCTTCTTTTCGTGTAATGTCTGTATTAACATCTATATCCTTTTCAGCCTCAGGAACATTCAGTTGTGTCTCTGGTGGTTCCTTGTTCAGAGTTTCTCTGAAATACTCTGCCCATCTGGTTTCCTGTCCCTCTGCTGTCGTGATGAGATTTCCTTGCTTATCTCTTACTAATGTAATATTGTTTGCACCTCGTTTTCCGCTGATGATGTTAGTTATTTCGTATATTGTGCTTTGTTCATTTCTCAGTGCTGCCTTTTCTGCGTCTTGCAAGGTCGTCTAGGAAATTCCTTTTGTTGGCTCGGGTTTGGCGTTTAACATTCTTGTTCAGCTGACTGTACTGTTCGCTATATAGTTGCTTTGACCTGGGGGACTTCGCTTCAGTTTTCTTTCTTTTCATTTCCTTTCTCATCGTAATGGTGTTTAATGTTTCTGGTATTATCCAGTCTTGCTTCTTCCTTTCCTGGAATCCCAAGCATGATTTGCTGCTTTCCTTATATATTGTTGAAATGGTGTTGAATTTATGGTCTATATCATCAGTCAATGTCTTTTACTGACTTTTGGCAAATTGATATCGCTTCTTTATATCAGCCGCAAAATCTTTTTCTGATAAGGTGGTCCTTCAATTTACTGATGTCAAACCTTTTCTGTGTAGTTACAGTTGGTCCATCCATTCTGAGTTTCACTTTCAGTTTTGCTACTACTGAATGGTGATCACTTCCCACATACGCACCTCTTCTTACCTTCACATCTTGTAATGCATGTCTCCATCTACCGTTAATCATAATGTGATTTTAAAATTAGTAATGGTAAAATTGAAGCTGCATTTCACATAAACTAATGAAAGAGACACCTTTGGAGCATTCGATAGGTCTAGTGAGCGGGTGACTTACTCCACAGCTGTCTTCTACAGCTACCATCTAAATCTGTAGAGTCAACTACCTTACATGTCCTGTGCCACACCTACACTAGTTCACCAATGGTTATCTAAATTTCCGGGTACTATATCTATTATTGTGTACTGGAACATACATCTCGCCACAGTTATTCTGCATGTTCTAGGTTTATACATTAGGACTGAATTGTCACTTGAGTTGGAGATAGATAGCACAAATAATAACGAAACCTGTTTAAAACATTGCAATGCAGTCCTTGATGTGAAGTCCACAGGAAAAAAGGCACAGAGGTAGACCAATGAAGAAATACATGGAGAAGAGATCAGGAGAAAGAAATGAAAATAATGAGGAAGACATAAAAGAACTTAATCTGATTGCAGGCGACAAGAATAATTGGCATAAAGCTGATTAAAGGCCACAAGAAGACTTAACATAAAGCTGATTGCATGCAGCAAGAAGACTTGGCATAAAGCTGATTGAAGGCCACAAGAAGATTTGGCATAAAGCTGATTGCAGGCGACAAGAAGACTTGGCATAAAGCTGATTAAAGGCGACAAGAAGACTTGGAATAAAGCTTATTGCAAGCAACAAGAACACTTGGCATAACGATCATTGCAAAAAGAGTGGCTGAAGTGAATACGTTAAAACAGTAGAGTCTAATTAAACACTTACTAATTTTGCTTACTTGTTGTTATTCTTTGTCTTTGGTATTTTGTAATGCTTCTATCTTGTTTAGCCACAATTTTCGATTTCATGACATTTAATTATTGCTGTAGACTTCTTACTTTTGTCTACTGTTTCTCTCGCACAGAGCCCACTGAGAAGCCAATCTTTCGGAACACACGTATAATTTATACACTAAAGATGACATTAAGAGTCATCGATCTTAATGTTTTTATTTTAGCGAAAATCAAACGTTTGAAGGAGTATATCTCTGTATTTGCTGCTCATATGACCAAAAAAAAAAAATATTACTCGACGAATTTATCGATTCAAGAACAAGGCCACACCCACCAAACATAATTAGCATATTTCTATATTTATCGTCGATAGAGAACTCTGGCTCTAAAACGGCAGCTACAAAGGTAACAACTAGAGGAATAAAACAGGCAATGAAAAGGGTAGAAATCATGACAACCATTTTGGCTACTTTCTGATTTCGAGTAGAAACGTGGTCAGCTTGCGCTGAAGTAGTTAATGTAGTCCGCCATTTAGTAGTCTTCCGTAATTTATTTACTAATGTTATTGTGCAGATTCTTCTTCTTCTTCTTCCGTCCTTAGCCAACGACCGGCAAAGCAGTCAGCAGTGGCCATTACGCCTAGTGGCGTCTTAAGGGCAACAGCGAATAGATTTTCTTTGCCGTTGTTCCCATCACGCCTAATGGCGTCTTTAGGGCAACGACAAATCAATCCGTTTGTCGTTGTTTCCGTAATCAAAGTGAAAAAAGAAAAAAAAGAAGAAAAAAGAGATTGTGCAGATAGTAATAACAAAAAAGGCACCAAATAGAACACATACATTGTTGACCGCGAAAGAAATCTTCTCAAATTTCTCTCTATCGCCTACGTGCACAAGGCCTAACAGGGTTTTGTTTCTGTGTGGATAAAATGAGTAGTCCAGCCTGTTGACGACGTACAGAGGGGCAACACTCGACATCAGCAGGATGAAGATCAAGGCAATCAGACCAGACACTCGCCTGGGAGTTATGATGCTTTTCGCCTGAAGGAAATAGATCATCAAAAGGTTGATCAGACAGAAAAAGGGGCTATAAAATATCTAATAATTAATGTACGTTAAGTGGGAATGAACTAGAAAGTTTGTGCGAGCTAGAGACAGTCCGAGACCAGACGAGTTACATTAATCTAAGCGAAGGCGTGTTCTATTGAACAAAGATAAGATTTAGTGTATAAGAGCCTCGGTAGCGCAACTGGCTTCCTAGGTCAGTGGTCCATGGTTCCATCCGCAGTTGAGGTGGGATTTTTAGACCACAAACGGCTCCAGGGTCGACCCAGCATCATGAATTGGGTACCAGAATAACTCTGGGAAGGTTAAGGCGGTCGGCGTGATGATGACCATATCTCCCCTAATGTACCGATGGTCAAGAAAATATAGACCTAACACAATATTCCCAATAGGCCTCAATGGTCGTGTAACGGGATCCATGGTTTAGTGCATGATGTGTAACTTTAATGTGAATTAAAGTTTACAAACTCAGATTTAAGTTTAAAAACGCCACATTGATAATGAGAACTTTAGCGATAAGTAATAAGGAAAACAACTGTAAGGGACCCACGTTTATTCTCACATTACTCATTGAAACTGAGATGAAATGTGAAAAGTCTCATTCACCTGTGACAGTGCCGCGTCAAAACTTGATAGACTAAAATGTACCACCATGTTTGATGCCACATACTCGCTGTTCACTTGGTCTCACAAATGAGATCAGCATGGAAGCTTCAAGATGACATAGGACACGTTGGCTTAGTATTCCTTGTTGTGGACCAGGACTCTTCATATTGTCCAAAGATATTAATTGATTAATTCACTGAAAGTCGTGGTCGTCAACATGGATTTGTTATGTTATCATATCTGTTTTGTGATCAATAATCGGTGTCGATGAGAATTTATTGAAAAGATGGACTGTGTATTCCAATATTTATTTTAACGAAAACTGACCTTTAAAGGTTCTGTTATACATAAGCATCTCTCAAGCGTAATTATGGCAGTAATCCAGCCAGTTATTCGTGTAAAACTCGTATGAGTCAGTGCAGTGGTGAGGTACTGAACGTCCAGTGCATTGAACGGTAGATCGAGTGCAGTAAAAGCTGGTGTACTACAAATATGTGTCCACACCAGCGTTATCAAGCAGCCCAGATCCGCCACTGGAAGTCCTGGATATGATTGAACATAAATGTACGTTTTAGTAACGTTATTTTTAAAACAATATTGACGCTTCTTTATGTGCATTTTACACTTATATTTGAAATATAAACATTTGTTGAAGTTGCAGATTGAAGATAAACTTCATTTTATGGCTTTATTATGTTCCCTAAGTTCACCATACATTGAGAATAACAGTGGTCAGGAGAAAAGTCAGGTTTGGAATGGAACTCACTGTGACGGACCACTTAGCTGTCCCTGAAAATTGTTGGATGATACCCCTGAAATATTGTTGTAACTTTTCATCAACGGAACTCTTCAAACGTGGGCTCATTAGCAATGCAGCATTTCCACGTGGATTGTCAACACGTTGGATCATTAAATATGTAGACTGCTATCTTCTGTGCATTTTGAGATCGCATGGCCTTTAATGGGAGATTAAATCACGCCCACGGCCACCTCTGAGAGCGATTAATAGCAGTTATTCCGTTACCTGTGTCAGACACCGGCCCAGAGGGGGGAGGGGGGGAGGGGGGGGCGTTGCCAGAGGAGCACTCCTGTTTCTAGAGCGATTACAAGCAAGCATTTCGCTACACCTTTTTTGGGCCTGCCCAGCGGGGTGGTGCCAGAATCAAACGAAGAAGCGGCTACGATCAAAGCACTGAGAGTCTCAGAAGAGACGAAGCCAGCTTCTCGAAGGAAGTTCACATCCTCATGTGAACCAGAGTGGACGAAGCACGCTTCTTGCAGACATTTCGCACCTCTGTGTCAACCAGAGAACGCTCGGAACACGGAACGAACGGGAGAAAAGCCGAAACGGTCAGAATTGATAACAGGCAGGTACGAGGCGGCGTGGAATATCTATTTTTCCCCGAGATCATAAAAAGTGTGAAAATCTCACACGACCCCTTTAAGTTCCATTCCAGTTAGATATATACAGACCCTGTAGAAATGCCATTTTATCACTCGTTTGCTAGACCTTTAGAGAAGCACTTGCTATAGTGAAATCTTGTTTGATTCCCTCTGGATTTTCAACTTATTGCAGTGAATTTGTTTCTGTGCAACGGTATAATATATTTGTTTCAAAGTGATCAGTGGTCTAGTTCATTCATCTTTTTCACTGGAATTTGCAATTAATTTAAAGCTATTAAAGTAAACCTGTCTCAAATAGTTTCCAGTTGAAAATTTAATGATATATCTATTATATTATTTCCAAAGATGATAGATACTTAAATGCTTAAAGTAACATTTAAAGACGCGAAGGAATTTATAACTAAATTTAATTGAGTTAAGTTCTATGTATATATGTGTGTTTTAACTATTAAACTCGCGGGGAGTTCTTCTTGAATTTATAGGTTTAAAGACGCGAGTGTATAAATAGTTAACTGTAAATTTATCGCGCTTTAGAATGTTATTTGATTTTCGGTATGAATTAAATGTTTTCTATCTTTTATCTACGGTGATCGTTACTTTTGCGATCCCAGAAAAAAGTCCAAACCCTTGTATAGAGTCCTGCCAGACTCAGTTCTTAACAACTCCAGATATTTGATGAAACTGTTTTAAATTTTTATCTTTGAGGCAATCCTATGTTGGGATTTAGCTATCTAAAATTTCAAGAAAGAAAGCACACCCAAAGACAGATTTAACACATCATCAATTAGATTAAAATTAACTGGAGAAGAACATTTGCCAGAGCCATTTATATTATTTATTGCTCCACTGAGAGTGAGAGAATATCTATTTTCCTGAACAATAACTGTGCCTAGTTTTTTCTCACTGGATTTAAAAACATACCCCACTGGCCAGTTGTTGCCATCACACTCAAGAAGTTTTCACCACCAGCGGCATAACCAAAAAGACCACACCATTCCATCACCCGTATCTAACTGTGACAGTGCCATCCCATAGACTCTTTTATATCATAAAACACCACAACACTTAGCCTTCACGTCCGGCGATAAGTGAGATTATTTGATACCAGCCAACCTCGCAAAATCTGGCGCCGTACACCGAAGTAAAAGACACTTTCATATGTCAAGTGTTTAAACGATGTTTGTATAATTCTATGGAGTGCCTGATTTCCAGATCGGTAAGTGTGTGTGAGTGTTTGTGTGTGTTGGCCAGCACGAGAGGCATGACTAAATGAGATTTATGTGCAACTAATTTTTTATTGCTGTACCTGGTAGACACCTTGCTATTTTACTCCTTGTATTGTTCACTTTATAAGTGGGATTTCTTAACTCTGTTATTTCCCCTTCCTAATCTGCTTAGTAGAAGGTAAACCCGTTAGGGATAATAGGACCAGTTTCCTAATCCCTCTTTTCAGGATAGATTAATCTACTGTTGGGTTAACTTATCTATTTCTGTTAACTACCTGTCTTTTGGACTGGGTTCCTTTCAGTTGTCTGTACAAGAGGGAAGGGCATATTGAATATCAACCTTCACTCCCACACCCAATCTTGTCAGTGCTATTTGCATTTTCTGTAAACTGATGATTTTTGGCCTGTAAACTGATAAATGTTTTGATTTGATTATTAATGATAAATAAACATAATATAACTTTCAGTTCTGTGTGTGTTGGAAGGCCCAAGCCCAAAATTACCCCTATTTGTTTACTATAGTTTTGTATTCACGTGCGTCCGTGTGTTAGAAGAACCAAATCGGTGTGAGCGCATGTGTGTTTGGTAAGTGGCAACTAATGAGTGAGCCAGGTGAGTCAGAGAGTAGATAGAGAGAACAGGTTGTCGTAAATAAGTCTGTCCTTGCTCTCCGCAGCACAGCGGTGAATCAACTATTTTTTTTCTAAACCCCTTTCTATCACAGTGCCTTCACCATCAATATACACTCTAAACGGGACCACTAGTTCAAGAATTCTCTCAAATAAATTTACGACACTCACATCTTTAGATTGGATTTGTGGGCTATGAAAAGGCATTTGACAATGTAGACAGAGAATTACTTCGGAAATTAATGCGGCTGTTAAGTCATATTCGAAGTTACAGTTAGGTGTTAAGGATTTTGGTGTACGGGGCTGGAGTTTGTTAGTAAGTAGGTTAAGGTCATGAGATACATGACGTGTATATACATGAGTGTGGGTAGAGAAAGGAGTAACTCTGTTTAGAGGGTATTATTATTGAAGTATGCAAGCTTGGAATGTTACATTTAAAAGTTCACTGTTAGAAGCACGTAGAGTATGGTTGAAGATTACTCAGGGGCGTTCATGTGTGAATTGAGGTTTACAGGACATGAGAAAAGCGTGCGAAGTGAATGAAGTTAGCATACGTGTCAGAGAAGAATACTGAGTTGTTAAAGGGGAGTCTGTGGCCATCCGTCGTGGGAGACGGTCAGTTTTTCTAGAGTATGTGAATAGTGTATGTGATTTTCATTATAATATATTGGATGTGACGCGATGATGTACCGCGTAAGGTGTATTTACAAGGCCTTTATATATTATTATTTATAAGCGCGTTGTGGGTTTCCCGCGCTGTAAAGTTCAGGAGGAACTTGGATGCCTGGTGATTAGACCAGAGGTATAGATATATGTGCGAGGAGTGAATGCCGCACTTTGGATTAAAAGACACGTCGTTTTCCCGTGTCCGTAGGAGGTCTATGGTAAGACTATTATATGTTATTATTTGAATGCGCGTTGTGTGCTTTCCCGCGCCAATAGAAGGTCTACGTAAGCGCGTTGTGATTTTCCCGTGCTGTTAAGTTCTGGAGGAACTTGGATGCCTGGTGGTTAGACCAGAGATAGAAATATATGTGCGAGGAGTGTATACAGACCATATAGAGATTTATGTGCGAGGAGTGAATGCCGCACTTACATTGAATATAGATCAGAGATAGAGATTTATGTGCGAGGGGTGAATGCCGCACTTACATTGAATGCAGTTGTTACCAGTACGTAAGGATGACTGTACTACATATTCTAATTATGCAAGTATTTGTACTATTGTTGCTGATGTCCAGGACTATGCTGTTGAGATTATATGTTATGCTATTGTGTGACCACGACTTTCTGATTCAATTTATATCACTGTGCGCCCGTCCTGTCTTCAAAACCATCGATTTCTACAGTGGTGGTTTCCAGTGATTTAGGGGGCTGAATTTTCTGAACCCAGGACTATTGCGGAGAATCTATCAACCCGCCCCGGAATCTTGAAGTACTGTAAAACTTCAGAAATTAATAGGACGGTAAATGAAGTGTTTGGACACTAATGAAATTCATCTAAAGGATTTATTTGCTCGAAGTCAATACACATAATATGCTCACAACAGATATCAACACCCAAACATCTGATTTCTATTTTGGAGTCAAGGTAATTGATTAATAAAAGACAGATAGTAATTTCTTCACATAGAGCTGGTCATTTACGGTCCTGATTCAAGCCAGAAAAATTTACACGAAGTGCGTGGAATTTCGGCCAATCAGCGTACAGCGGTCATGTTGTGACCCAATTATCGTCTAATTTACACGTTCCAGCTAGCTCCTGTTTACTGAATGACATCGTTCCGGAGGGTGTGATAACTCTCTTTTTTCTTCTTGATCGTAACTGTATATTGTCCTCACGCAAACCAGTGGTGAATATGATGGAGGCTCCAGGGGGAGCAAAGGTCAACTCAACCAACGCAGGGTAATGCCAATATGGAGTGTGAGTGTGAAGTGTGAGTTAGGCGAATGGTGGACTGTTCGTCTGTTGACCCGTATAAGGCACTCATTCACTCATTACGTTATGTCACCAATGCAGACCACTGTAGTCGTTTCAATAGTTTAATTGGACGCACACACTTGACAGATTGGGTACAGTTACAGGAACATGAGTCGACATAGACAGCATAATATTGATCAATGGACTACCGTCCTAAATTAGCATTCATGAAGAATAATCTTGCAATGGAACATCTGTAAACACCAAGATTTCTATAGTTTATAAATACAGTCAGTAGACCTTACTGACCGAGCATGTCAATTAAGCAATACTGTTCAAACTTGACTCCTAAACAGGATCTCTTTCTAGCGAAGATTCCTTTAGATAAATTACAGCCAATCTCTGTGAAGATAATGTTAATTTCTTTATAATAGTGATCTCTCAATCATCACCTGATAATAAGGAAGTTCTCCCGTTCTCTGCTAATGATTTACAATAAGTAGAATTCCAAAATCAATCGAATTCCACAATGGCTGCTGGTTCCCGGTTGAGCATCACTCACTATACGGGTGTATAGCCAAATCTTCAATCGAAGCTTTGTTCATCAACAATAAATGATTCTACAAGGATCAGCATATTCTGTCGTCATAGTTGCTGCATATAAACATATTTAGTGCTGCTAGAGAATATGTCGTCCCGACATATTCATAGGTAAGTTCATGTAAACGTCTGCCCATCTTAAGCCTAGGAATGAACGAAGACAGCAAAAGTACGTTTCTTTTAACCTGGACATAAGAAATACACTAGCAAGCACAAAAACGCTCTCCCGGCGTTATAGAATCACAACTGGGGAACTCATGGACTAAACGATCCTAGAAGAAATTATCTTCGTCCCCAGAATAACTTAAAGAGATCACAAACTCTTGGGCATCTCTCCGACATGACTTCCCGCCCTAGGCCTAGACAACCGAAGAACGCCCTCACCATCTTCATCCGCCGAAAACACCTGACACCCTTCAGTACAGTACAAGAACAAATAGTTCCACTTAAACATACTAAGATATCAAGATATAAGACATACTCGTCCTACATAAACAAGCACTACACATAGATTCGGACCATAGACATTCTAAAGCAAGAACAATCTATTCCTAACCAAACACAAAATAGATTCAAGTAAGTCTAAATTCATCCGCCGAGTTCTATTTTTAAGAACGCTACAAAGAGCGATAACTCACAGAATGACTACTTATTGCCCAATCTGAGTTTCGTCCCTCAAGACCAAAACATGCATTCAAAGATGAATATATCTTCATCAGAAAATTAAAACATTTTACATGGTATGCGTAATCCGTGCGCCAAAAAATATGTGCGCAACAGATTACCACACCCCCGGGAAAAAAAATGAAAATCATTTTTTTTTTATCTGAGAGCAACATACAATAGGCTCCCAACGCATAAATACTGCGCAGATGAGAAATATCTGGAATTATTTAAGCCAGATTAATGCAAAATCTCAATCCCTCAGAGAAAGCATTTCTCTTAAGCATAAGTGTTTCCAGGGAGGTGTCACCAACGCATACTACTATACAATGATACAATGCATATAACCATTTAAGTTTAAGCATTCCAAGTAAAAAAAAATAAAAAAAAAATAAAACAAAAAATAATACAAA